>VYZT01019187.1:176072-191838 GCA_013400735.1 Pomatostomus ruficeps | reverse complement strand
ATGTTTTTAGGTGGGTTCTTTCAGGGGTTGGATGGTTTTGGGGTGGTTCTGTCCAAGGTTTGGATGTTTTTGGGTGGGTTCTTTCAGGGGTTGGATGTTTTTGGGTGGGTCTGTCCGAGGTTTGGATGTTTTTGGGTGGGTTCTTTCAGGGGTTGGATGTTTTTGGGTGGGTTTTTCCAAGGTTTGGATGTTTTTGGGTGGGTCTGTCCAGGGGTTGGATGTTTTTGGGATGCTGCCCTCCTGCTGCTCCGCACCTCCCATCCCCTCCTCACTGGGCACCCACTCGCAGCAAAAAGGTCTTTTTTTCCCTTGGGATTGCCCCAAACATCAAAAACTTCCCTCAAACACCCCCAAATGTGTCCTCAGCTCTGGCTCACTGTGGTTTCTGACCCCTTACCAGATGATCAGATTTCTACCAACAGGGTGTGAGAAATTCAGGAATATTTGACAATAATCCCAAATCATTCCTCGGTGAAAAGAAACAAACTGAGGAAATTACTTAAATGCCTGCAAACTCAACGTCTCTTTTTGTTTTACGACAGCCTCAGCATCCCTCTGTCCATCCAGCCCTCTTCAGCAAACATCATGCACGGGATTTATTAGGGATGCGCCGTATTTACTGGGATTGCAGCGATGTACGCTCTTCCTCCACCAGCTGAGCAGTAAAGGATATTGTTCTGACCCTTCCACTCCCTCCATTTGCCTAAGACTCCAGCCACTTGATATTTTTCCAGTTCTGACATTTCAAACATGCAATGCCATATGTATTGCCACTTCCAGGTAATTATCACGTAAAATTAGGCTGGTCTTGTACATGAAACTAGCAATTAGCCAAGGATTGAAGGTCAAAGAGATCTCATTTATAGAGTCTCTAACAAAATGTTAAGTGTAAATGTGTGTCAGATGGTCCAGGATGCCGGATTATATGGGGTCATGACAACGGGGCTGAAGTGTCATCAGGCACGATGTAACCAGTCTGTTGGGCACAGCAGTACAATCTGGGATTTATCTCTCCCAGCCTTATCGGAGCCCCAGCTAAATCTAGGACACGGCCTTGGAGGAGTTTCTGCGGAGAGCAGGAAAATCACTCGCGGCCCATTGTTTCCCCGGGAGGGCTCTGAGCGGGGCTGCTCTGTCCCGCAGCGTGAGCGGGGTGACAGACACTGTCCCTGTCCCCGGAGCTGTTCTGTCCTGTCCTGCAGCGTGTGTGGGGTGACAGACACTGTCCCTGTCCCCGGAGCTGTTCCATCCCACAGCGTGTGTGGGGTGACAGACACTGTCCCTGTCCCCGGAGCTGCTCTGGGTGACAGACACTGTCCCCGGAGCTGCTCTGTCCTGTCCCACAGCGTGAGCAGGGTGACAGACACTGTCCCTGTCCCCGGAGCTGTTCCATCCCACAGCGTGTGTGGGGTGACAGACACTGTCCCTGTCCCCAGAGCTGCTCTGTCCCGCAGCGTGTGCGGGGTGACAGACACTGTCCCTGTCCCCAGAGCTGTTCTGTCCTGTCCTGCAGCGTGTGTGGGGTGACAGACACTGTCCCTGTCCCCACAGCTGCTCTGGGTGACAGACACTGTCCCTGTCCCCGGAGCTGCTCTGTCTCGCAGTGTGTGCGGGGTGACAGACACTGTCCCCATCCCCTGGGACATGTCCAGCCAGAGCAGGACCTCGCTGCTCCCACTGGGATCAGGGCAGGTCTTGCCGCAGCCAGGCCCGAGGAAGGGCAGCGGTGCCACGAGGAGGGGAGTGGGACATGCCAGGGATGGCTCCTGTCCCTGGGCTGTGCCACACTCCCTGTCCCTCTGTGCCGCTTTCCACATCCCTCTGTGCCATTTACCCTGTCCCTCTGTGCCATTTTCCCTGTCCCTCTGTGCCACTTTTCCTGCCAGCCCGTGCCACGCTCCCTGTTGGGCTCCATCCCGAGTGGACGCCCTGGGCCTGCAGATCCCACTCCAGCTCCAAAGGGGCTCTTCCTTCCAGGAACAAATCAGCTGCTGGGCCCATCCCATCCGATTTTAATGCCATCAGAGCAGGATTATCCAGCAGGCCCAAAGGCATTCGGGGCCTTAGTCAGGTGGGATCTGTTCATTCCTTGGGGAGATACCAGCCTGCATTTTTGTGGATGCACAGCCTCATCCTGCAGCACGAGGAGAGGCACCCCCGAGGTCCTGGGGATCCCACAGTGCTGGGCCAGACCTTCCCTGCCATCTCCACGGGCACACAGGAGGATTCCTGTCCCTTCCCCAGGCCTGGGAAGGTCTGCTCAGAGCAGAGCAGTCAGGGATGCTTTCACGGGAACGCATCTCCTATCAACCTCAGCTAAGTGACTGTGGCTGGAATCTCTCGCAAGGCTGATCCCTCTGTTTTCCCTTCCCAGTGTAACACCATCCCCCTTCCCAAGTGCACAGACACAAAAACCACGCCAGTGTAAGGGGCCTGTGCCAGGACTGGGGCTGAAGGAGTTCTCCTCTCCCAACACAAAAAGTGCTGCCTCTCAATCAGGTGTTCAAAAGCCTCTTGGCATAATTTTGCTTATTCTCACCTACACAACATTTATCCTTTCCTCCTGTCACCCCAAAAAGGAGAGAAATAACACAAAAAAGTCTTTTCTGCAAAAACCCAAATGCTTTCCAGGAGGATACATCCTCCACCAGCTCTGCCAGCTCCTCCAGACCCTGCCTGTGCGTCACCCCCTCCCCGGCACGGAGCCCCTGTTCCCACTCCAAGCAGTGTTTTCCCAACACCGGGCAGTGGCAGATCCCTTTCACGCCTCCCCTGCCGCAGGCAGACACAGGGCTCGCAGCAGCGCTTCCCTCGCAAGTTTTCCTCGCAGTCTCTCCCCCACGGCTCCGCTCCCCCGCTCCCCGAGTGCCGTCGCCTCCTCCCCGCTCCCGCTCCGCTCCCAGCCCGCGGCCCTGCCGGCGCTGTGCCCTGACTGCCAATGATCTCCGGCCCTGCTCTGCATTCCGCCCGGAGCCCGAGCAGGGGACGCGCTGTCCCGCTCGCTCCCGGCGCTGCACGGCCGGGGAGAGGCCGCCGGTGCTCCCGTTCCAGGGGAACGCGGCGCCAGCGATTCGCTCCCTGAGAACCGGGGAACCATCGCCGGTGAAGCGCCATGGCACCCCCGGGGCTGCCCTGCTCCCGAATCGAGGGAGGGATGGATGGATGGATGGATGGAGGGATGGATGGATGGATGGATGGATGGATGGATGGATGGATGGAGGGATGGATGGATGGAGGGATGGATGGAAGGATGGATGGATGGATAGAGGGATGGATGGAAGGATGGATGGATGGATGGAGGGAGGGATGGATGGATGGATGGATGGATGGAGGGAGGGATGGATGGAAGGATGGATGGATGGATGGAGGAATGGATGGATGGGTGGATGGATGGATGGATGGATGGATGGATGGATGGATGGATGGATGGATGGATGGATGGATGGATGGAGGGAGGGATAGAGGGATGGATGGGTGGAAGGATGGATGGATGGATGGAGGGAGGGATGGATGGATGGAGGGATGGATGGAGGGATGGATGGATGGATGGATGGATGGATGGATGGATGGAGGGATGGATGGATGGAAGGATGAATGGAGGGATGGATGGATGGAGGGATGGATGGAGGGATGGATGGATGGAAGGATGGATAGAGGGAGGGATGTAGGGAGGGATAGAGGGATGGATGGATGCTCCCCGTGCCCACGCACCACAGCCGATGGTGCCATTGCACCCTTGCTTGGCACCCAGACCCTGCTCCAGCCCTGCCAAAGCCACCCTAAAGACGGCCCCAAAGTTCCCCGGCTCTTCCCCGGCGGCAGCCCCGGCTGTCCCCTCCCTCCCCCGCTGGCAGCCCAGGTCGCAGCGGCACTTAGCTAAATTATATAACTGCAAACAAAGTGTGACAGCTTTATTTGTAATTATACCGCGTTTAAAGGAACAAGATGAGCTTAATGAGTTAATAAAGTGGCTGCCTGTCAAAGCAGGGGCTGCTGTGCCTCGGCGGGTCCCACACGGGGCTCATGCATATGGAGGGTGCCCGGCTGCCCCCGGCCATGGCAACGCGCAGGTAGCAGCCCGTGGCCAGCTGCCCCCGTCCCACAAGACTTGTATGAAGTGAAGACTTGTGAGGAGCGAGCATTTTGTCTCAGCACACTTGACAAAACAAAGACAACTCACTCCTCTGGTTTCATGCCACATTTTTTATTCATAAACAAGCTGTTGGCTGTAAAGACATGATAAAACTCGAGCTCAGAGGAGGCTGGCGAACATTTGAATGCAAATCCTCAGCTGCTACAAATCCGTCCTATTATTCAGCCGATTTCCACCCCCCCTTCCCCATTTTTGTCTTATGCTAAGCTAGGCAGGATCCCAACCAGAGATATGTGATAAACTCTGGTCAATGCAAAGAAAGGCACCGGCATAAAAATTCAAAGGCTGGCGGGGAGAGGGGAGGCTCTGCGGGGCGAGGGAGAGGAACAAAGGCCACCCTGCTGCTGGGGGCTCGCCGAAGGTTTCGCTCGACATGCACTAAATTGCTGCCTGGGAGCTTTGCCCACCTCTTCCTGCCCTATCCAGGTAGGTTATTCCCAGAGGGGTGAAAAGGAACAACTTCCAGCAGAAGGGCAGGGAGGGCAGCCCGGCTGCTGCTCCAGCATGGAATAATCCTGGTCAGAGGCAAGCAGGGGGCCTGGAATGAGGGGATCTTTGGGGTCCCTTCCAACCCAAACCACTCCGTGGTTCTATGAAAAACAGGAGTTTCCAGCCCCAAGCAACAGGAAGAGCTCATGGGAAAAAATCCAGGTAAAACCACAATCCAGATCACTTTTATCAAACAGGAAAGGAACAGGAATTTGGTATTTTCCATTTCACCCCCAAACTTTCAGTGATGCCCACATTATAGCACACACAGACCCCCATGAAGGGGATGAGGCTCTCTGGCTGCAATTTTGGGCTGAGAAAATCAAGTTTCAGGCTGATGCTGGGTGGGGAAGAGCAAAGACACCATGGGGTGCTCAGGACCTCAGTCTGTAAATCAAACCCAGCTCTGTCAGAGCCCCCAAGAACGCCATCCCAACTGCTTTAAATCCAGAAATTTCATTTCTGGAGCTCAATCTTGCTTTTAGGCTGGACCTGACCTGGCTCCTGTGGAGCCCCCTGCCCTTGTAGATATTTGTGGAAGTCTTTTAACCCTGCAGCACCCCAGATTTCCCAGCGAGCAGGGGCTGACAGCTTCCCACCCCACAGACCCCACTGCGGGGGGAATGGCTTGCGGCCTCCTGCAGAAACTGCTTTGCCCTTGGCCATAACAGAGGGAATTTCCTCAGGGAGAAGGGAAAAAAAAAGTGGAGGAGATACAGTTCAGAGAGATGAGTTTTGCATGATAATTGGGAAATAGAGAAACTAAAAGTTCGTGGGAATTCATTTGCATGAGAACGCAAACGGGAAAAAACAAAGACAGATTATTTCGTGCAGCCTCTATCTAATAAATTATTTGGAGAAGAAAATGCCCCAGAGGTCGAGATTGTGAGCAGGAGGGCTGGGGGTCACTCGGGGCTGTGGGTTTGCTGCTCTGGATCCTGGCTGATAGAGATATTTGCATTTCTGGGGTAATTCTGCAGCAGGAGGAAATCTGCTATCACGGCCTTCCAGGACACCCCGCGTCCTGCACAGAAATCATTAAGCCCAATCCCTTTACCTCCCTGCTAAACAAACAGGGCTGACGGCACATCCCCAGCTGGGCTCCCACAAACACCAAACACTGACTGATTTCATTCTCAGTGGCACCTAAAACAGGGTCTGCAGCCGGGCTGTCCCGGTGCGAGCAGCGTGGGAAGAGGTAAATGCCAAACTGAGCTGAAATCAGAGCCAGGCAAAGCACCCACAGGAAGTGAGGGACCCCACAAAAATCACCTTTCGTTCTCTGAGCCAAATGACGAAGCACAAACTTAGATTTTTATCAACTGCTCATTATTCCTAAGCACTCAGGCAGTTTTTGGTGAGGCTGAGCTGCACGGCGTGGATGGAACCCCCAGAACGGGCATTGCCCTCAGGAAGGTGCGTTCCCCTCCTGCAAACCCTTCCCGTGCTGGCAGCGATGCATGGACACCTCCAGGCATCTCTGGCTGGGGTTCTGCAGGAACAACCCCTGTCCCCTCATCCGTGAGGGGAGAAATCCCTCGGATGTGATTGCCGGGGGAAAAGGCAGAGCGGGGTGTGAGTGGGAACATCTTGGGAGAGGAAAGGAAAACACTGCTGGGTGTTTCTGGCAGAGCGGGGTGTGAGTGGGACATCTTGGGAGAGGAAAGGAAAACACTGCTGGGTGTTTCTGGCAGAGCGGGGTGTGAGTGGGACATCTTGGGAGAGGAAAGGAAAACACTGCTGGGTGTTTCTGGCAGCTCTGGCGTAGCTGGAAGAGGTCCCGGGGCAGGACAGGTTTAGATGGGAGTTTAATCTTCAACCTGAGTTAATTCACAGCGTTGGCCCCTCGGTGCTTCCCTGCCCGGGGTTTTTAAGGTGTCTCTTTCTACCGAGTGGCACCGGCCTGGCTGGGGAGAGTCTCCCATGGGTGCTGAGCCCAGGAGGGACAGAGCGATGGCACCGTCCCAGCCTGGCCAGCTCCGCTCGCTGCCCGCGCTCCGGGTATGGCACAGGCTCCTGGCGAGGGCGGCTGGATCAATGCCGGGCCCCGCTTGTGGACACGAGGAGAGACTTAATTCTAATCTGTATTGACTGCTCAGTGCTTTGGCTGCCAATTTGCATCACAGACTTGTCTCAAACAATGATGTGGGCCTGGCAGGTTCTCTCACAGTAATCCATACCGGGGCAGGATGTCCAGCGCTCCTCCAGGGCCAGGCACACACAACACACATTGAGCTGCTGCAAAGACGCCGCCTCAGTGTTTGTGCACCTTCATCTCCCACGTGCTCAAAGGCCAAGAACGCTTTCAATGTTTGGCAGCACAACGAGGCCACTCTATGGAGAGAATTTCCAAAAATTCTAATTCTAAAATATTTTAACATGGTACCTCATGAGCAAGGAGCAGAGTAGTGCAGGTGATGGCGAGGAGGGAGGATGCCCCAAGAGAGCCAACTCCATCTCCTGCCTCCTCCAGCACCGCGAGTTCCAGTGCACTGAACACCCACAGCTTTTGTTTCTTTAAAAGCTGAAAATTTGAGACTGAGAAGAAAATATCTCTGAATTTTAGCTAAATGCCTTTTGGAGTTCCCCTTATTCCTACTTTGATTTTTCCCCAGGTTTGTAGCAGCCTTGGCTGCAGCATCCTCTCTGTTTGTGCCTGTCAAAAGGAACCCGAGTTTTATAAATAGGTTTCTGCTCTTGGGTATTTAAAAATACAAAGCATTCAGAGGTGGCTCTGAGGAGAAACAGCCCATTTCTTAGAGAATAAATAAATAAAACCCCACTTTGATGCCATCGCAGTGACACTGGGACAGCTGGACGAGTGACAGGCCAGAGCACGGCCATCCCTCCCGGCACGGGATGGCAGCCACGAGAAATACAAATATGGATAATAATGTTTTCCCCAGCCACAGTTTTCCTACTCCAGCGTGGAGAAATGGCCTGCTCATCCAGCAACCGTAGAAAATCTCGATTTCCCACATAAAAATATTAGTGGCTGGCTTAAAATATTAACATGTGGATCGCATTGCCCTCAGAAGCTGTGGGATCGGAGTTTAGCATCAGCAGTTAGACACAGATATGGAATTAAAAATGTAAGCAGTGGCTTTTCAGGCCTCATTACGGCGGCGGGGAGGCCCTGCAGGATGGGCAGGAGGGAGGGAGGAACAGGGATTTTGTCCTGAGACCTTCTCCCGCTGTCACCGTGCTGGCTCAAGGGGTGTCACCCACTGCCCTCGAGGCCACCCCACATCCTCCACCTGGAACAGAGCAGGACAAGCTCTCCTGGGGCTGTAGAGCTCAGGAAAAATTGGGCAGGGCAAGGCTGGGGGGCATTAGGGCTGCACCCACCCCGTGCCACCCCACAGCGACCCAGCCCTGGCCCTGGCGAGGCCTGCAGGGGCTCCTGGCACACAAACACCGAATAAGTACAGCGATATCAAACTGCCAAACAGCAGATATTGCACCAGCCCTGCACACAACAACACAGAAACCCCTCGTGAGCAGCAGTTCCCCGAAGGTTTGGGCTCGGCTGCTTTCCCACCAACGTGCCCGTGCCAGCCTGGGGAAGTTGGGAAGAGCGGAGTTTGGCAGCAGGTTGGCGCTGGAAACAAAAAAACTGGCCTAAATTATTATTCCACCCATAGCCTTCACAAGGAAAATAGAAGCAGCAGATTGAGGCCTGTTTTCATATTTGATAGGGAAGCAGATAAATGGCAGGCAGCTTGCTCTGATAAGGCCTTGCTCTGGGCATAACCTCTCTCTCTGAAAGCCTCTTACTATGCATAGAGTCAGGCTATCTGTGCAGCTGCACCTTGACACAAATATATCTGCACCCAAGATGAACCAATTCCCCCAGAAATTACAGGAGTGGGATTGCATCTGGGGAAGGGGCCGCAGCCTCCGCTCGGCCACCTTCTTTTTTTTCAGCGATACTTTTTCCCCCAAGTAGCTTCTCAGACAAACATTTTCCCCCTTATTTTGCCTTCTCCCCCTGCACTGCTCCGTCCCCAGCGCCAGCCATGAGCAGGGAGGGTGATGGGGGTGCAGATTTGGGGTCTGGAGGTGGGTGCTCCCCTCCACCTCAGCACTATTTGCAGGAAAAAGGGATTTAACCCTTTTTATGCTTGGAAATCACCCCCAAATGTTCCCTGTTTTGGGGGAGCAGTGGCTGAGGTGCCATCAGTGTAAGCTGGGAGCTCCCAGGTGGGATGCTGTACAACATCAGCGTGCCCGTCGCTCCACCTGGGGCATTCCTGCACGTCCCAAACTCCCTCAGTGTCCCCTTCTTCTCCATGGGACTGGCTCTTATGCACCAAAGTGCTTTGGGAAATGGGCTCCAAAGGCATCAGGACCTGATTTCCAGTGGCCCCATGCAGGACAGAGGCCATTCCCATTGGAATACAGTCACCTGAATGTCCTCTGTGTCCCTGACACTGCAGGAGCAGCACAAATGTCCTGGTACATGTGACCCGTGGTGGGGAAGGAGAGCTGGGAACTCGAGGATCAGGAATTGCAAGGCAGGAAAGGCTTTTCCCATCTGTGCAAGCAGAGCCTCTGCTCCCTGCACCAGAAATTCCCCAAAGAGCCAGAGGAAACCAAGGAAAATTCAGCTACAGGGATTTAGGAGAAAAGGAGCAGAGATATCTGAGGGAGTGGCCACACTTAGTGGGTACTGAGCAGTTTCTGACCAAACCCACATTCATTCCCAACCCCGAACGGCACCAGCAGTGTCCTTGCTACCAACACCACTATTTTTTTTTTTTTTTTAACCAGAAGGGACTGTAAATGAGTTTTCCAGCTGCACGGCCACTCTAAAGACTTTATCCTAATGTTCTGTTTTGTGGTGACACGAGTTCTATCATCATAAGAAGAACAAATCAGCAATTAGTCTGCGAGAGGCATCGCCACGGAGGTAGAACAGCCCCCAGTCAGAGGGATGGGGAATCCTTTACAATGAAAGGCCCCCGGGAGAGTCGGGACCTGGCCCTGGTGACGATGATTGATGCTGGCACTGCAGAGAGGCACCACACCTCCCCAGAAAATTAAAAGCCTATTTGGTACGGTGCTAACAACACATCACATTGATATTGTCTCATTACCCATCAGCACAGGGTCCTCATCTTCCCATTTGTATGGCATTAGGGGGAAAACCCCACAGGACAAGCACTTTCCCCCTTTTCTCCTCATCCATCCCAGAACACACCAGGAAAAACCAAAAATGAAAAAGCCCTTGCACCGTTCCTTTTACATCATCATTATGAATATTATTATTATTGCCATTAATATTATAATTCAGATTTAAGTGTCACCTAAAAGCTGAGGGGCTGAGGGGCTGAACATTGTCCTGGTCCCCGGAGCAGCCGTTGCTCTCCAGAGCTGTCCCTTCTCCCAGCCTGGCACAGGGTGGTGCCGGCTCCGTGGTTTTCACATTGTGCCAACACTGAGCCCCACATGCCCACAGCTCTCAGGGGTTTGCCTGTGGCCATCTCAAGGATCCGTGTGAGTGGAACAGGCTTGAGCTCGGGGCACGGATGTGGGGAGGGAGCTGCAGCAGGGGCAGATCTGTCCCAGCATTGTGGCTGCCGAGGTGCAACCGCTGCCAACTGGGAAGGGCCGTCGGTGGAAAAGTGAAATATTGGAGCTCCGGGGTCTCCCTGCCCCCACCGCTCCAAACTGGCATCTGTTCCGTGCTGGGCTGGAGCAGCAGATGCCTGGTTGCAGCTAATGACAGCAGTAGTCTGTTAACAGATGCCACGGATGGAGCAACAGCCTTTGTCTGAGCCAAGCACCGAGTGCTGCAAAGGTAGCGGGGCCAAGGCCTTTCCCTCCCCGATGGGCCCGAGCCGGAGCTGCGGCCTCGCTCCTGCTCGCTCCCGGCTGCCAGAAGGGACACAGCTCCAGGGCTGGCCAGGCTGGGTGTAAAACCTGCTCATTCCACCCAGAGCACCGCCAGAGCGATTCCACAGCACGAGCAGTCCCTCTCTCCTGCACCAGCACTGAACCCACACTCACAGCCCCTCTCTCCTGCACCAGCACTGAACCCACACTTGCAGCCCCTCTCTCCTGCACCAGCACTGGCACTGAACCGACACTCGCAGCCCCTCTCTCCTGCACCAGCACCAGCACTGAACCCACACTTGCAGCCCCTCTCTCCTGCACCAGCACTGAACCGACATTTGCAGCCCCTCTCTCCTGCACCAGCACTGAACCCACACTCGCAGCCCCTCTCTCCTGCACCAGCACTGAACCCACACTTGCAGCCCCTCTCTCCTGCACCAGCACCGGCACTGAACCGACACTCGCAGCCCCTCTCTCCTGCACCAGCACCAGCACTGAACCCACACTTGCAGCCCCTCTCTCCTGCACCAGCACTGAACCGACATTTGCAGCCCCTCTCTCCTGCACCAGCACTGAACCCACACTCGCAGCCCCTCTCTCCTGCACCAGCACTGAACCCACACTTGCAGCCCCTCTCTCCTGCACCAGCACCGGCACTGAACCGACACTCGCAGCCCCTCTCTCCTGCACCAGCACCAGCACTGAACCCACACTTGCAGCCCCTCTCTCCTGCACCAGCACTGAACCGACATTTGCAGCCCCTCTCTCCTGCACCAGCACTGAACCAGCACTCGCAGCCCCTCTCTGGCTCTCCCTGCCTGGTGCCCTGGGAGCTGCTGCCAGGGAGCTGCTGGCAGCCAGCCCTGTGCGGGCAGGAGCGTGTGGGAGTCTCAGCTGTGCCGGTTCCTCCCTGCTCCAGCTCTCCCCATCCCACCCAGTGCACCCAGTGCAGACATGGTACATCCTTGCACCCAGATCATCCTTCTGTCAGAGTTTTGGGTGTTTCTAGGGAAGGTGAGAGCCTGTCCTGCCTGGGGTGTCTGCTCTCTGTGGCTGCTCTGCACAGGGCACTGCACATGATTCCCAAGAGGAGGCAGAAATCCAGACCCAGGCGTCCCAGATGCTCTCTGGAGGTCACGGTGATGCTGACCCACCCTGGCACCCACAGCCCCTCTCCTGCCGGGAGACCCTTCCAGCTGCAGGAGGGGGAAGCCTCCTGCTCTCCCCTTGCCCAGATGGAGAAGGAGAGGCAGGAACAGCCCCTTGCACCCACCCAGCCCTGCCAAGCCCCTTCCTCCTCTCCACACCTGCATTTCCCTGGAGTTATCACCCTGCCACACTGGATAGGGACGGACAACACGGCGAAGAACCAAATGAAGAGAGTTTTTAACCAACACACAGGAGCCTAAAGGATAATTAAATGACAAGACTTATCAGCCCCCGTGGGGCATTCCCATTGTATCACAGATTAAAAACTGTTTCCTTTCCAAAGGAAAAACAGTGGCTGCTCTACCTTGCGCGGAATCTATTAGACAACTCAGCTGAAACAAGTTTCACGTTTTTTAATGCGACCAGCTGATCCAATCCCCCCCATTTGATTTCCCCAGATGGCAGGAGCAGCTGGAATGGAAAATCCTTCCCTGCCAGCGCTGCAGCATCACCTGGCCATCACCGGATCGGCGTGTCCGGGCTGAGCAGGGAGAGAAGCAGGGAAGGGATGGGTGTCAGTGGGTCAGAATGTTTTGCTCTTCAGCCACCAAACAAACAAACAAATCAAACCTATCAGTCTGGGGAGGTTTCAAACACCAATTCATGCTGCAGCAGCTACCCCCTCGTAGGTGCAAGGGGCTGATGCACCAGGAGGGGATTTGGCCCAGCGTTGTGTTGAACAAAGTTGGACCAGAAAGAGAAGTCAAAATTTTTCTGCTGAGTTTTTCTATTGCAAAACACTGGGGTTTTCTAATAAAAGGATCTGCTTCCTGCAGAGTGCTTTCACAAAGAAGCCCAGACAGAAGAGCAAAGACCCCCTTCCCGCCAGCCCCTTGGACTGGGACGATTAAAGAAAAGAATTAAAGCACTGATGAGGTTTTCCATGGCAAAGGTGGCATTTTGGCGTGCCCGGCACAGGGGCCGGAGCTGGTGCTGGTGCCCAGGCACCGCTTTGCCTCCCCCACACACAATCAACGGCATTGGCTATAAATGTGCATTTAATTGGGCACCTTTGCTCCCTGTCCCCCCCTCCCCTGCTCCCAGGGCTGCCTGAATGCGAGGGGGAGCAGCCTCCGATTCATCCGCCCCCACGCCGGGGTCCCCCCTCCCCTCTCCCTGGGGCCCACAAAGGAGAGGTCGCTGCCATGTCAAGTGGGGTGTGGAGACCAGCTGAGGAGCTCGAGAGCTGAATTGTGCCAATTTGTGCAGCCAGCGCCCGCTGACAAAACTGGGGCTCGGGAGGCATGAGCCGGCATATGGTGCCTCACTCAAGGGCCTGTCATTCAGGGCAGCGGCGAGTGATGGCTCTCTCAGGCTCCCTTTATGGCCTTTCTGTTGCAGCCGCGCTGCGCAGCGCCCGGGAGGAGGAGCGGGGCCGCCAGCGCCTCTGCTCCATCTGCACCCCGAGGCAGCCGAGCGTGCAGCTCTTTCTTTATCCCGCTCCCCTCCTCCGACGTTCCCCGACGGCCCAGGCAATGAACTGCTCGTGTCGTCTCAGGGACGCGCGTTCGGGCTCAATTTCATGCTGGTTAATTCCAAAAAACCCTGGCTGTGTGCGCGGCTGCGCTTCCCATCCCTTCTCCTCGGCTCCCGAAGCTCTCTCCCGGCTCATGGCCATCCCTCCTCTCCCTCCAGCCCTCCCTTCAGCCAGGGCTTGTCCCTGTCCTCAAAGCTGCCCTTTTACAAGCAGAAAAGCTGTTGGCGTGAAAGAACTACGAAGAGCCACCACTTAAAGCCCCTTTCAGGAGCAGAAGGTTTTCAGCTCTCAGAGAAAGAGGGTTTTTGTTCTGGCTTTGATGTTTCTGGGCTCTGGGACTCTGGGCTCTTTTCTCCTCAATCCCGAGCAGGCAGATATAATCACCCTCCTCCTTCCCTGCCCCTATTCATCGGAGCATTTTAAATAAAGTAACAACACAATCCCCAGTTTGGGAACCAACCTCAAATTAGTGCCTGCACCGCCTTGGCTGGGCAGATTTAATCAGGTGGTTAAGCCCCCGTTTTGTGAGAGGCTTCCAGCAGGGTTTGGAAGCTGATCAGGGCAGGGTGGGACGAGGGGACAGCTCTGGCCATGTCCCCCTGCACCCCAGGCTCTGACACCCCGGCGAGATCCCACGGCAGGGAAGAGCCACGTCTCCCTGTGAAGGGATGTGCCCTGTGACGTGTCCTGTGCCACCTTTTCAGTGCCAGATCATCCTGTCTCATGCCAGTCCCATCCACTCCAGTCTGTGTCACACCACACACGGGAGAAAGGCCAGAGGCAGGACATGGATAGGGAACTGCACAGACCTGATTCCCACCCCGCAATTCCCATTCCACAGGCCCGCAGCTCCCACCCACACCGTGCTGTGCCACGGCCACCACAGCCCTGCTCTCGGTGGAGCAGGAGCCCTGGCATGGCACAGCATGGCACAGAATGGTACAGAATGGTACAGAATGGCTCAGAACAGCACAGCACGGCACAGAATGGCACAGAATGGCACAGCACAGTACAGAATGGCACAGAATGGCTCAGAACAGCACAGCACGGCACAGCACGGCACAGAATGGCACAGCACAGTACAGAATGGCACAGAATGGCACAGAACAGCACAGAATGGCTCAGAAAGGCACAGCACAGAACGGCACAGCACAGAATGGCACAGAACGGCACAGAATGGCCCAGCAGAGCCCAGCCCGGCCCAGCAGAGCATCCCCGCAGCTGCCGCGGCAGTTGGGGCACAGCCCTTTGGAGACACCGTCTGTCGGCGGCTGCGGGGACATTGTCTGGGAGCCCAGCGCACTCCACCCCTTTCCCCGCCGTTCCCGGCTCTGATCCCATCACAGCCCCGGCACCCCTGGCTGCGCTCCCAGCACAGCTCCGGCACCAACTCCCCGCTGCTCCCCGGGCCAGTTGGCCCCTGGTGCTGTGACAAACCCAAGTGCCCGCAGAAACCTCCCCAGCACCCCGACCACATCTCCGGCTAATCTCCCATCGCTGCCCTGGACATCCCTGATGTCCCTGAAGTTGCTCAGCGTTGAATGGAAGCGGCTTTAATGTCAGAGGCAGATGGGCACCTCACAAAGGCCCCTCACCTCTCCAAGCTGGTCTGTCCACATGCCTGATTAAATCCTAATACAGAAGTTAGAATTGATACAGTGGCTCTGGGGTGATTCAATTAGTGCAGCAGGCATGGAGAAAACAGCACAAAGAGATGTGGTAGTTAGAAAGTCATTTTCTTTTGATCATTATAGCATCTCACACGTGGAAGCAGAAAATTATAGGCTCATGCGTCTTTGCTTAATATCCTCTGGGGCCAGATTTGTCGTAACATTGAAGTTAGCTGTCAGAATTGACAAAATCATGTGGTGTTGATGAATTTACAGTGCTGCTCTTAAAAGCCGAAGCAGGATCCAGGAAATGTCTGCCAGACAAATGTATTCAAGTTCTATAAAATCACCTTTCCCTCCCTCCCCGCCCCCTGCCTTGGCTGCAGTCCCTGCCGGCCTTTGTGGTGGCTCTGCCGCCGCCGGGGCAGATGCCGGGCTGGGCCGGGCGCCAGCTGACTTTGCCTGCCTGTCCCCATGTGCCGCCTTTCTGCTGGAGGTGCCACAGCCCTGGGACACCTCCCAGTGCCCTGGAACCCAGCTCAGTCCCACCAGGCGCTGATGGAAGTGCAGCAAAGCCTCTTTTTGAAGCTCCCAGAACAAGTTGGGTGCTGGAGAGCGGGAGTCAGGGGTTCTCGTTCCAGCTCTAGCTGCTGGCACATGGCAAGGATGGCACAAACCCCGCAGGCACAGCACCCACAGGCCTGGAGGGAGCGGCCCTGGCCAAGGGTGGCACAAACCCGGCCTGACTCGGCCCTGAGAAACCCACAGCTCTGCGGGAAGGGGTGACTCGGAGTGGGGGACTGTGGCTGATGTGTCCCCCTGCCTGTCCTGCTGGCTGGCACAGGGAGGAGCCCCTCCGTGCCCATGGATTCTGCTCGGAGCAGCTTCACCACCACGGCACTGGGGCCATCTGCCACTGCCAGTGCTCAGCTACCTCCCACAGCACCCACAGCACCCGCAGCACCCACAGCACTCACAGCACCCACAGCA
>VYZT01019187.1:141218-175236 GCA_013400735.1 Pomatostomus ruficeps | reverse complement strand
AGCACCCACAGCACCCACAGCACTCACAGCACCCACAGCACTCACAGCATCCACAGCACCCAGCTTCCCAAGGGCTCTCTGGGGTCTGAAATGAAACATCCACCTGACCCCAAACACCATCACAGCCTTGCTTAAGCAGCCCCAGCATTGCTCCTGTGTTTCACACAAACCCCACCTCGCTGCTCTCTCCACACATCCACGTGCTGAGACTCCTGCTGACAAATTCAGATCACAGATTTAAATTTTTTTTTTTTTTTTTTTTTTTTTTTTTTTTTTTTTGAGAACGCAGAAATATTTTGACTCTGGAAAGATGGGAATGCTGCTTTCCCATCACACCAGCCAGGAAGGAAAAGCCAAACCACACCAAAGCGCAGGGCCCAGCCATTCTCTGCCAGTGGTGCCGGAGCTTGGACCTGCCCTCCCTTGGGAACAGCATTCCTGCTGCTTTTCCTGCGGGAGAGGTGCTCACAACGTGCGCTCCACTCTGGGGAAGGCACGTGGATGTCCTGCTGGCCTGCCCCTTTCATCTCTTTGTGTCCATCCTCCCTCTGCACAGGGATGTTCTCAGCCAAGTTCCACACGCTTGATTTGAATAATTTTTTTAAATGTTTCTAATCAAGAGGTGAACTTGTGAGGGATTTTTTTTTTTAAGGTTGCCATCCGTACGGAAATGCTATTTCTAACCAACTTCTGTGATTTTTGGGGAGTGAGTTTTATACAGTTTGTTCATCTTGAGGAATCTCTTTACCTTCTATTCTTCCATCTCTGTCTGGTCTTCAAGATATGCTAATCAGTGTGTAAGTATATCCTTTCAAATAATTATCATACATTATACTCTACTCATCTCTGTATAATTTCCTCATATGCATAATCGTATTTGACTTCCTTATGAATGTAAAAACCATCTTACCTTGGGCAAGTTAATCTTCATTGATTGAATATCAAATTCATTTGAATGTGTTAGCAAAGCCTTCCCCCCCTCCCTCCTGAACAGGAGAAAACGGAACAGAACCACACATTTCCTACCCTGCTGCCGAAGAATTTGTGTTTGTTTGGTCTTTATTTCTCATTTCGCTCTCTAAGTCCCTTTTTGCTGCCCCACTTCTCTCTCTGTTTCTTTAAATAAAAGTTACAAAGGAGAAAAGCCAAACACACAACGGCTCCTGCCTTATTTGCAGATGAAAAATGCCCCTTTCTCCGTGCTTCTGAGAAGAATAATTAAGGAACCGCAGAACCTTGATAATAACTAACTTCAAAAGGGTGAAAAGCAAAGCCAAAAGTCCTCCAAATGAAACGCAATCCCCTCAGGAAACGCCGGTTTGGGGAATTAGGCTTTCTTCTTGGAGCTGTTTGTGGGCTTTGATAGAAACAAACCTCAGAGCAACCTCCTCACTGCTCCTCTGATGTCCCACGGGCACAGCCTGGGGATGGAGGAAGCCAAGGAAGCTGGGGACTGAGCCTGACCCTGCTGCTATGGCCTCCTGGAAATGTCCCTGCACACCCCTGGCTGGGGCTGGGGACTGACCCTGACCCTGCTCCTCTTCCTGAGCAGCCCTGCAGCCCCCTGGGAATGTCCCTGCACACCCCTGGCTGGGGCTGGGGACTGAGCCTGACTCTGACCCTGCCCCTCCTCCTGACCAGCCCTGCAGCCCCCTGGGAATGTCCCTGCACACCCCTGGCTGGGGCTGGGGACTGAGCCTGACCCTGACTCTGCTGCTCCTCCTGAGCAGCCCTGCAGCCCCCTGGGAATGTCCCTGCACACCCCTGGCTGGGGCTGGGGACTGAGCCTGACCCTGACCCTGCCCCTCCTCCTGACCAGCCCTGCAGCCCCCTGGGAATGTCCCTGCACACCCCTGGCTGGGGCTGGGGACTGAGCCTGACCCTGACTCTGCTGCTCCTCCTGAGCAGCCCTGCAGCCCCCTGGGAATGTCCCTGCACACCCCTGGCTGGGGCTGGGGACTGAGCCTGACCCTGACCCTGCCCCTCCTCCTGACCAGCCCTGCAGCCCCCTGGGAATGTCCCTGCACACCCCTGGCTGGGGCTGGGGACTGAGCCTGACCCTGACTCTGCTGCTCCTCCTGAGCAGCCCTGCAGCCCCCTGGGAATGTCCCTGCACACCCCTGGCTGGGGCTGGGGACTGAGCCTGACTCTGACCCTGCCCCTCCTCCTGACCAGCCCTGCAGCCCCCTGGGAATGTCCCTGCACACCCCTGGCTGGGGCTGGGGACTGAGCCTGACCCTGACTCTGCTGCTCCTCCTGAGCAGCCCTGCAGCCCCCTGGGAATGTCCCTGCACACCCCTGGGTAGGACTGGGGACTGACTCTGACCCTGCTCCTCCTCCTGACCAGCCCTGCAGCCCCCTGGGAATGTCCCTGCACACCCCTGGGTAGGACTGGGGACTGACTCTGACCCTGCTCCTCCTGAGCAGCACTGCAGCCCCCTGGGAATGTCCCTGCACACCCCTGGCTGGGGCTGGGCACGAGGCTCTGGGAGGAAAGCAGAGTTTTGCTGCCCAGGAGACGGGTGAGTGACACCCCAGCCCCAGGAGAACCCGGTGCTTCCAGCAGGGATGGATTTGCACCTGGACAAAGCTGGGGCTCCCTACAGGGAGCTCCTGTTTTTGGGAGATTGCCCTGATGGTCACCTGGCAGTCACTGGGTCATTCCAGCAGCTCACCTGAGCTGAAGTCCTTGGAGCACCTCTCATGCAGGACACAACTCTTCAAAAACTTGAGTTTGCCATTCCTGATGGAGCCTTGGGGCAGCAGCTGCAGAGGGAACTGCTGGAAGTGCCCCATGCCCGGACAGGGATGTGCCCACACCACAGGGACAAGCTCCAACCTGACTGCTCAGCTCCTGTCCCCAAATCCCAGACTATGAAATACTCCCAGCCGCGTTTAAAATTTTTCAAAGTTTTGTTTCGCCTTTAAAATAAAAAAAAGTCAAAACAACAACAAAGCAAAAATTCATGAATGCCAATAACATTCAAATCTCCCCCAGATTAGGCTCCTCGCTGGCCTCAGCTGGAGCAGACACCGGTAAATCAACACTGGGAAAATGCCCTGGTGATATTTTCCTATCCAGCATTTAGGAAGCAAATGATATTATGAGTTAAACTGCAGGGTTATTGGTACAGCAGAGCCTTGCCAGGCTCCAGGTGTGGGGGAGCAGCCCAGCACTGCCTGGGCAGGAGCATCAGCCACCACCACCCTCCCTTCAGCTGCTTTTCCCGTTCTGAGCAGGGATTTGTCACTCGCAGGCTCCGAGGGAGCCGCGCTGGCCCCTGGTGCAGCCATCCGACCGCACGGCAAGTGGGCTGCGGATGTCCGGCAACCCGGGCACGGCGCCAGCGGCCACCAGTCCTGCCCGGCCAGAGCTGCCAGCCTGGGAAGCCTGGACATATGGGAGCCCCTGGCTGTGCCACGGCGAGCCCTGGGCCAGGAGGGCGGCACGAGCACCATGGCCAAGGCTGAGGCTATTTTCAGCTCTGTGGTACCAGGAGGGGACGTGCCTCGTGTGGTGTGAAAGGGGAAAGCTCTTTGGGGGATTGCTGGGGGAGACATCAGTGCAGCATGCAGGCAGGATTACGTTCTGATTAATCAAGTTAATGTTCTGTACACTGCTAACACTAAAACTTTCCGAAGGGGCATGACCAGTTTGCGTGATGGGGGTTTGATTCCTCTGGATTAGAACGGGATAATTTCCTACAAAACTTGCCTTTTTTCCCTTTTTCTTTTTTCACTTCTCTGCCTCAGTGAGGTATTTTGTTCCATATCTCTGGCAAACCTTCCTGCCCAGCTCTCAGACTGCTTCCCAGCCTGGACAAAGTACAAAGTGAGGGCCTGACGCAGCAGAACCCAGGATGAACGGGGTGCTCTGAACCCAGAGCAATCCCTCAAGGATGATGGTTCAAGGCTCTGTGCTCCCACAGGAGGTGTCCTGGGAGAACAGGGGCCATGAAATGGTAGGAAAGCTGGACAAGGCTGCTGGGTGGGAGATGGGGACAGCTGCTGATACAATTTTGGGGCATTTTGCTCCCTTTTCACCAATCCTGAAGTTCTGGAGTGACAAATCCTTGCTAAGCAGGTCACGGATGGAGCACCCTGAGTCTGTTTGACTCTCAAGGTATCAGTGACCTCAAAGCACCATCCCACTCTCTACCCCAAGCCCCCCACGCCCTTGGGAACAGCAATCCTGGCTGGATGGCTGGGATGAGCTGCTCTCCCTGAAATCCTCCCCAGACATCCCCTGCCCTGCGTGTCTGGGCACAGGGGCACAGCCCAGGTCTGGCCCAGGTTGCCTGTGAGGGTCACCAGGGGTGCTGGGGACAGGGACTCCCTTTGCCACGTGTCCCGTCCATCAGGGCCCGGCCAGCACCTTCCAACGGGCGTTTAATGATGATGAGCAGCAGACCCCGGCCCGCGTTTACGTCACCCCTGGGAGGCCGGGGAGAGCCAGGCGCTCCCGGCCGTGCACTTTCCCTGACCCTTGAACCCCGGGGCCGGCACTTTTATGGGGATGAAGCGACACAGTTCCTGTAACCTGCCTCGGGGGCCCTGAAAAATTAGACTGAATCAAAGCAGAAAATGAGTTTTCATTTATCTTGTGATGATGCACGAGGTTACATGAAAGACAAATAGCTGCTTCTGACTCTTCCTTTATCATTGTCACTGCAATTAATAGGCTGTGGCCTTCGTTACTGTGTTAGTACTAAAGAGACCGCGGGCCCCGGGGGACGTTAACGAGAGGAGAGGAGCAGCCCAGGCTCCTGCAGGTTCTGTCCCGTCACGCTGGCTGCCCTGCTTCCCTGCTGCAGCGTGGGGACAGCCGTGCCAGCAGGGCACCGACGTGGCCACGGCTGATCTGTCCCCTCCGGCAGCTCGCCGTGCCTTGGGGGGCAAGGGCTGGGTGGCAGGGAAGGGATGAGGAACAGGGATGAGATGTCTCTGAGACCTCCAGCAGCCACCCCGTGCTGCGGTGGTGCCCAGGGTGGGTGTCCCAGCTGGCCTCTAGGTCAGACTGGGAGTTGGGTGTTCCCAGTGGGATGGGGGAGCTCTCTGGGATGGACAGCACTCGGATTTATTCTGTCCTCTGCCTGCTGTTTGGTCAGGGAGCTGGACTGGGACCTGTGGGAAGCAGGAATCCCCCCTGGAGGGACTCACGAAGCCAAGGGAGAGTTTGGAGTTCAATGTGCAGACTCTGCCTTCAAACTGAGACCCCAACGCATCTGAAACTCTTTAGCAGAGACAAACTTGGCTGCATAATTAGGAGCTTAATTAAATCTACCTCAAATTTTCCAAAGACTTTCTGGGCTCGTGCTTACATTAATTCAGGGGTTTCCCATTCAAAGCTAACTGTCTTGCAACCCGCTTTTGACCTCCATCATTAATTTTTGGTGCTGAAACCCTTCCAGAGGGTTTGCCATAGCCTGTTCTTACGTGATCATGGCACTATTCACTTTAATTGGTGCTTTTGGAGGTTAATTGAAAGGGAATCCATGATTGGCAAATCAAAATTAAGAGAATTTTGCAGGGATTAAAGTTGTCCTGGAACAGCGGGGAGAAACATGTTGGGGTGGGGAAATGGAGGTGCTGTGCCAGTGCTGTGGTGCCAGGTCCCCCCCAGAGCGTCAGCTCGGTGACAGCGGGGCCGGCAGGGGTTGGGCCGGCCGGGAAACGCTCCGGGTATAAAGGCTCATTTTAATCTAAATGCAGTTAACATGCTCAGAGTCATTTGGGATAAATGGGATACTTAAGGACACATGATGGCTAATCTCTGCTATGACATTTGTGGAGGAGGAGGAGGAATAATTTAGACTGAGGGTATTGTGCTGCTCACCAGTTATCCCCTCTCTGCCAGCACAAGTGGAACTAATTGCCAGGAGGACACTGGGCACGCTGGTGGCACCTCCTGGCCCAGCGTCCCCAGGCCCCTCTCCCGCGTTCTCAGCTCCTCTGCAGAGGCATCACTGACTCCATTTTTCAGATGAGGAACCGAAGCACCAGCAGTGCAGTAGAGCTGTGGGATGGCTCTGAATCCCAGCTCAGGCTCCTGGGGAATTTGCAGGGAGACGAGCCAAAGGGGCAGGAAAGGCAGGAGAGAGCAGCCGGGCATCTCACTCAGTGACAGTGACACACCAGCCCTGCTGCCCCCTGCCCTCCCAGGGATGTTTCCTGGGCTGGCACAGGGGCTCAGCCAAGGATCGCTTTTGTTTCTAAACTCCCAGACATTCCCGACTCATCCTTCCCCACACAGGTTCTGGGCTTTGCACCTTTCATCCCATCAAGGCTCTTTCAAGCACCAACTTCTTGATGTGCACTTGAAAAACATCACAAACCAGCAGCAGAAGCAAGAAAGCCAAAAGATTCTCAGCTGATTTTCCAGGGCCTTTGTTCAGCGCAGACTTGGCAGAGCCCCTGCTCCAAGCGCTGCCGCTCCCCAGTGCCAGAGCACAAATACCAACAGACACCAGAAACACCAATTCACTGCACCAATCGCTCAGCACGGGTTTGGGGGATCACCAGGCCATGGGAGGGTGCCAGCAGCGCTGCCTCCCCGGGCTGACCCCTCTGAACCCAGCAGCACGGCTCCCCTCGGCTCCATGGAGCCGGGATTTCGCCCCTAGATGGCTCTAGGATATAAGTTGTTCCAGGCTACGCCGAAGGATGATTTGCAAATCTCCCTTCCCTGCTTGTGTCACAGCAGTACCTGAGGGGCTGGGGGTTTCTGGGTGTCCTGTCCCTGAGCCCCTGCCCAGCCTGTGTCCCTCGGGGCCATGCTGTCCCCTGGCGTGTCACCTACTCCCAGCATGGTGGCACTTGCTGGACACATGGAAAAGCCTCGGAGGCGCTGGACAGCACCTGAGTGTGAGGAAACTGCTCTCCCGAAGCCAGGACAAGTCCTGGCTGGGCTCCTGTAAATGATCCCCTGCTCTGATGTGCTGCTGGTGCCGTAAACAGCGGGGCAGGATGGGGAATGTGGGATTAGGAACAATCACACCACTGCATCCTTCGGAGACAGGAGATGGATCAGGAAAAGTGACACATCCCGGGCAAGGAGAGGAAAAGAGGCAAGTTGGGGAAAGCAGGACTGCAAGAGCCCTTCCCTCCTGTTCTGCTGAAGCTTTCTCCACCTCCCAGTAATTAAAATACAAATGATCTGGCCAGGCTGCCCCTGCCCGCTGAGACCCATCGCCCATTTCCGCCCCAGAGATGAAAAGTTTAACCACCTTTAATGGAGAAGGGGGAAAGCATTGCCATGCACACTCCATCACATATTTATGACGCTTGAGGAAAGATCAATAGCGGCTATATGCAAGGGTCTATAAATTTAATGTAGCATGATCATTTAGTATCAGTTGTTCCTTAGATTAATAACACCGGGCCGGGCCGCAGCCCTGAGATATGATAAAGTGATGCTGGCTGGGCGTGCACAGCACATGGAGCTGCCTCGGGCAGTGAGAGAGACTCACCTGCCCAGGTGTCTGTCCCCCTGGGTGCCCTGGCAGAGCTGGCAGCACCCACCGGGTCTGACCGCGCTCCCTTGGCCTCTACAAGAAGCGAGTGAAGGGCAGAAATGCCGTGAGGGCGTCCCCAGCACAAATGTCCCAGTTTGGGGTGAAAGCCTCCGAGCTGAGCCCCTCTCGTGCAGCTGGCTGGAGGCAGGAGTGCTCAGCGTGCTGAGCTGTCCCTGCCCGGGCTGCCCAGGGGCCAAGGACTGGCTCTTCGCAGTGACCACAATATGTTACGGTTCAGTGGAAGGACCTTAAACTTACAGACAAGGACAAGGCAGTAAAAGATGAAGCACCTGAACCCCCCATTTCCAGATTACTAGACCCCAGGTGTGTGCTAGGGAGCAGTTAAATTTCATCATTACCCTTTCTTCTATGGTATTTTTTATAGTCCTTTTTACTACTGGCACTAAAGGTGCCGGACGCATCCCAGGAGCTAAGAGGACATCACTCGTCAACCTGACTGCTCGCTGATATAAAAAATGACAAGTCCTGGCTTAATCTTTCTGATAACTGTGTTCTGCATGGCCCATCCATCTCCATGGAGGAGTTTTGGTGAAGCCGGAAGACAAGAACATCACAGCATTTAAGAATGAAAAATTAAGTGCCCTTTTTGAGCACAGCATGGAGCTTATTACCGCAGAAGTGTTCGCCTGCTACTCCTCAGGTTGTGAGCATGTGCCTGCACTTGTCTGGAGCGAAGCTCCTGCTCTCAGCCTTTAATAATTTGGCTGCAAGCAGGAAAACAGAGAAAAAAATTGGAGAGACTGACGGACAGATTCAAAAGCCCTACAAACTCAGAGCCCTCTGCCCTGAAAGCAGCGAAATCCAGGGGTACAGAGCCACAACAACCATGGACCTCCAAACCAGTGTCCCTTTGTGAGAGTCCTACAAGTTTCCTAAAGCTCCTGCTCCTGGACTCAAGGGAAAATAAGAATATTCAATAGATGTATAAAACCAGTGGTCATGGAGGAAAGTTAAAAAACTGAGTCACGAGAGCTTAAAGAAAATGCAGAAAGCCCCTAAAATTATTTTTCTAAAAATTATTTTAGCAGTTGGCACTGCTGAACTTCACTTGATGCCAGTGAGTTCCTGGGACCTGGGGCAAACAGCTGCCCTCACGCAGCTCCTGTTCCATGTGAGGATTTTTAAAACTAAAGCCAAGAGCCACAGATATTCCTGTAGCAGAAATGAAACTCTTTTCATGCAGGTTGTGCTCCTCCCCTGGCTGTAGTGCCAGAGAGCAGGTGGGGATCCCAGCGCAGGGGCCGGACAGCACCTCCCTGCCTGGCTCTCCTGCCCTCTGTCCCGCCACAGATGTTGCAGCTTGGTGTGAACTGGCAGCACAGCAAACTGTAATTGAATTAACTCCTGGGCAGTGCTGTAATCCAGGCTGACAGGGCTCCCCCAGCCCTGTCCCCATTGTCCCTCCTGCCAGGGCTGGGGATTGTTTGAGGAGCCAAAGCTGATTGAGTCGTCTCGCAAGGACAAACTGCCCCGGAGCCCAGGCTCCCACCACGCCTGGGTGGCAGCTCACCCTGGACTAAAAAAGCCCAGACCGGCTTGGTTTAAGCCCTTTTGTTAAACCCTTGATTGAAAACATCTTTAGCAATGGGAAGGAAGCAGAAGGGTGGCCTTGGAGAAGGCCTCTCCTGGCACAGGCAGGCACCGACTGCAGGAACCAGCTCCAGGGAGAGGGGAAGAGGTTTCCAAAAGAACTTGTGGGATCTGTGGCTTCTCTGTGAGCAGGGGAAGAACAAATCAGCCCCAGAGACTAAACTCTGTCAGAGCTGCCCTGAGCCCCGCCTGGCGCCGGAGGAAGAGGAGCTTGGACGCTGCTCCACAAGGAAGAGCTGGGCTGTGCCAAACACATCCCTGACTCCCTGAGCCTCAGGTTCTCCTCAGCCACAGCAAAGCTGGGACACTGCCCTGGGCCCCGAGCTGTGCCAGGAGCGCTCAGTGCCAGGGAGGTGCTGGTGCCACAGCGCAGACCCACGGAGGCACCGGGGCAAGCTCCTGGCCTGGCCGGGCTGGGTCAGTGTGCCAGAATGCAGAGTGGCCACAGCCTCCTCCAGGCACCTCAGCAGGAACTGGAAATGCTCTTTGCGTCCTTCTCCCCCAGCTCTGAGCTGGCCCTTGAGGGGGCTCTCACGGGCTTTGATGGGGAGAGGGCAGCCAGCCCCGAGACAATTCACGAGGGAGAGGGGAGAGGTGGAAATTTTCCATTGAAACCTACTTTTCGTGGAAAATTGGGTTTTCAACAAAATGAAAGCGAGCGCTTCTTCTTTTCCTGCTGTTTTGATTTTTCATCAGAAAATTAAAGAGAAGAACACTGTCACAGTTTCTTTCCCAATTTTTTTTCTCTTTTCGGTTTCTTTTGGCCAAAGGCTATGAAAGACATTTTGGGTCGCTCCCACAGTTTTTCAAGTTTTACATTTTCAGCTTCCTGACGCAAACCTGGGATTCTCTGCGGGGAATTAAAACATCCTGCAAGCACTCCTTGGCTGCTGGCACCCCTCTGCTCCAGGGCACCCACACACCGCTGTGTTCACCCATAGCAGCTCTGCTGATTTATGTGAATTTGGGGATTCCTGAATCTCCTGGTCCTTCCACTGAAAATATTTGCCCAAACACATCCCAGACATTATCTGCATTCCCCCCCCCACTGTATTTAGACCATGAACACCTCCTGGCACCCCTCGCCCACCACAAGGGTGCTGGGCTGTGATCACAGTGCCACGAGAAATAACAACACCGCGTCTGGCACCTGCAGCTCCTGTGGAAAAGCAGCTCTGCTCCTTGCTCTGATGGAAAAGGAGTTTTTCTCTTTCCTCCACTGAAGACAGAAAGCAATAAATGCCATCCCAGCACCCTTAGGAGAAGGGGCACAGCCTCACAGAGCTGACGGAGCTCATCCAGGGTTCATCCACGGCAAATTTGGTGGAGCAAATCCACCAACCCTGATCAACATCAGAGCAGCGGGACCTGATAATTGTACAAGGCACAAGCCTTGTCTGGGTGCTCGAAGCATCCTCAATGAAAATTGCTAAATAAATTTTGCCAATTAAAGCCCCCGGTTGCCCGTGTTCTGCCTGCCACGAAAGAAAGTTTCATTTATGAAATGCATTAATCGTTGGATCTCCAAAGCCCCATAAACCTGCGAGCCCTGCCTGGTGTATAATCTTCTAATCTCCTCCTCCTTAATCTGCTCACTATGGAAACCCCTGTCATTAGGAAACAAATGGCTTTGTGGGCTGCCTTATTATTTGCAAGGCAAGATGTAAAAGAGGGCGAAGCTGATCGGGGAGGACAGTATAAATTACTGTGGTGTTTACCTCGGCCGTGTAAAGGAGCTAAACAGGGGCTGGGAATGAAGCAGCGATCCCGTTATCAGGGAGAAGTTCGAAAGCCGCAGGAAGGGGGCTGCGTTTGCATCGTTATCGAGCCTGCCCCTTCCTGCCAGGGTGTTATCAGGTGAGCGGCTGCGGCAGGGATGTGCGCGTTTGTTATCACCTCTGGGCTCTCAGAGAGGTGAATGACAGTGCCCTGTCTGCTGCTGGCACTGCCATCCTCCCGGGGTGGCCAGAGTCCCCTGGCACTCACAGGGACGGTGACACAGCCTGGTCCCTGTCACCTGGGTGCAGCCAACCCGAATTCCAATTGATGGCTGAGTCTGAGCTGGAACCGGCACGGCCAGAGCTCGCACAGAGCCTCTGCTACACCTCAGTGGCCAAACCGTGCCCTTCACTGGCCAAACCATGCCCTTCACTGGCCAAACCGTGTCCTTTACTGGCCAAACTGTGCCCTTCACTGGCCAAACTGTGCCCTTCACTGGCCAGTGTCCTTTACTGGCCAAACCATGTCCTTCACTGGCCAAACTGTGCCCTTCACTGGCCAAACCATGTCCTTTACTGGCCAAACCATGTCCTTCACTGGCCAAACCGTGCCCTTCACTGGTCCCATGCCCAGCATATGACCCACACCTGCCCCAGCCCAAGTACCAGCTAAAACCATCAGTGTTTTGGTCGCTGCCCACAGGTCGTCACTTTTCCCACCACAGTGGTCAGGTTTTTCTGGATAAAGGTGGATCAGGAATAAATCCAAGCTGGGCACTGTCCTGCCTCCAACCCACCAGTGAGGAGAGGACTGGGAGTGTTGACAACGGCAGAGCAGCTCCAGGTAAAATCTGACCTCTCCCTGAAATACCCCCGGGCTCAGCACCGAGCATGGATTTTTTAACTCGGAGGATGCCCCAGGTCGGAATGATGAAAGGTTTTATGCAGTCAAGGAGGGATGCGGGATGCAGTAGTGGAGAAACCCTGAGCTTGGGCACGAACGAGGGAGCTGGCTCGGGGTGAGAGGCTGTGCAGGGAGCTGGGCACTGGATTTGAGGTGGGAATTGCTGAACAGCTGCTTTTTCTGGAGCCATTCCCAGCGCTGACCTTCGGCTCAGCCAGCGTGGAATCTGCTGCTGCTGAAACCTCATCCATCAGCAAGCCCCGAGCAGGAGGAGACACAGGTGAGAGGGAACCAGGGGAAAGAGGAACGTGCAATAAGTAGGGAATTAGAAAAGCAGGGACCCCAATTCTAAATGTGCTGACGGTGCTGTGCTGTAATTAATAAGCACCAAACCTAACAGGGACTCGTACGGCGCAGGGAAGAGCACCTCATTAATCACAGCCCGAGGTGCGCGATGCCAAACAGGAGGAGAACCTGCCAGACCCCGGCAGGGAGGGGAAGGGTCCTCCCCCTCGGATCAGGCAGGTACAAAACACAATTAAACCCCTCTAAAATATCACCAACAAACTGAAAACCACGAACAGTTTAAAGCACAAAGTTCTGGAGGGTTTTTGCTTTCTGGTTTCAGTGTCACCATCCTCCTCCTCCCTCTGCCCCTCTCCAGCCCAGTATTTCCAGTTCTCATTCCTCTGAGGGTGTTCTCACCAGCTGAGCTCATTTCACTCCTGTGCCCAACCTGGATGTCTGGGAGTGCTTTGATTCCTCGTGCTGTTTGTCTGCTAACACGGTATAATTTACAGAACAAAAAAGGACGATTCATTTTTGGAGAGGAGAGGAGAGAAGAACGAGGCTTGCCAGCTATTTAGCTAAGCCTTCTTTGATAGAAAACTTGAGCAGGCAATCAGCAGTAAACACAGGATTTGCAAAACGGAAATAAATGAGAATTGTTTCTGGGAAGGCCATTTTACACCCTGAGCAGCCCAGCCAACATCAGCACCTCCCTGCCTGATACAAAGTCAGACACGCACAAGGAGATTCCTCCCTCTCCCACCTACCCACAGCAGCACCTCAGGAATGTTTCCCTACAAATATAGATTCATAAACCCCAGAGCAGCAACAACAACAACAACATATTAATGCCTCTAGTTGCTTATTCACAGTCAATGGTTATGTTTTCCTTCAAGCAAGCCATTAAACTTGTTAGCTCCTGGTTAGACACTAATTTTCTTTCCCAAAGAAGCGGGGTGTTAGGAATTATGTTAATGAAGTATAAATCAAATCCATCCTTAAGTCAAGAGGCTGATGCCATCTAAACATATCCCTGTGTTTCAACAGCAACATAATTTCATAGGTGTAATCCATCAGCAGCCAGGCTGGTCAGCTAATTCATTAAAAATAGATAATTAATGTCCACTAACAACCTGCTGCCTTGATTTTGCTGTGCTTGAGAAAGGAAAAGGAGAAAAACCCCGCGTTTTGAGGCGGTTTAAGCGGCGCGTTTCGAAGGGGGTGATGGTTGAGCATTAATCTGCTATCAATCAGCAGTGCAGGTGGAAATATTTATCTCTCTACCTGTTCACGCCGGAGAGCTGGAAGGGGAAGAGCAAACAGCAACAGGAGGCTGCTGGGAGCGCGGGCTGTTGATAACTGCGCCAGGAAATGAGGGATTCCCGGGCCAACGGTGACACTACTTAGATATGAATGGTGCTTCCAACGTAAAATATGGAGATAACCGAGCAACAAATAGGTCATTTCTTGCAGCACTTCCCCGGCAGAGAGTGGCTGTGCAGCAGAACACCATCTGTTTGCTGCAGCCTCGGCGATTTGGGGTATTTATTGGTGCTTGCCATTGTCCCAGGACCTCTCTGGAGAGGATGGTTTGCTCTGAAGTGCTTCCTCCCTTGGAGTGTGAGAGAGATGAGAGGGCTGGTTATCAGTGGGGATGGGGCATCCATCAACTGGATGGTGGTGCTTTGGCCCGGGAAGGAGAATAGAAAAAGGAAAGAGAGGAAAGGGAAAGGGGAAAAGAAAAAAAATCACATCTATTGCTCATTCGAGCTCTCCATCATCCAAAAAATGCGAGACACAGAAGGTGCCTCGGCTACACCACACTGAGAAACATCAGCCCCTGCCTGTAACTGGGCCAGGCCCTCAGCCAAGAAATGTGTTGGCAAATTCAGACCTGAGAAATCCCAGGAACTGCCAGCAAAGCGATGCTGGGGATGGATTTGGCCGACTCTGCAGCCCCCGTTTGCGTGGGAAAAAAATGAAGACAAGCTCTCCCTTAAAAGCAATAATAATAAAAGGAAAGAAACTGCAGAAGAGACAAAACTTGTGCTTAAAAGCAGAAGCACATGGGAATAAGAGGATGGGATGGGCCAAATGGGCAAGGATGAATTCTAAAAGAATTTAAGCTGCAATAAAACCGAAGGGGAGCGGAGAGGCGCTGGGACAAGTTTTGTTCCCAGCCCTGTGCGTCCCAGAGCTTTGGGAAAGCATCCCTCGCTCCTGCCTGCTCCTCATTATTATTATTTGTGCAGGGCTCTCGGCGGAGCGGCTCATAACTCACCATGTTTATGATAAAGCAGAGCAGTTGTTTTTGGAGACAGGCACTTTGGAACGGCGCGGCCCCGGAGGCTGCGCCGCGGTGAGTTCTGCCACCGTTCCCTGCCAATCCTTCCCTCCCCTTTCTCCAGAGCGCCTGAAGGAAATTTATTGCAGCAGGCGACTGCTATGGGCAAATACTAATAAAATGCTGTTTTGCTGCAATTTGTTTAATTGGCCACAGAAGAGAAGCCTTGCATGTTAGATCCAGCTCCTGACACCTCCTGCCCAGTCCGCAGATGTTCTCCCCATGAAGTGCTCACATCTCCGTGTTTATGGTGGGGAGCAAACAAACCCCTACCATTAAATCTTTCCTCTTGCAGCAGATCTGATTTGATTTAACATGCATATTTACTGTGGCAGGCTGCTGGCAGCCTCCCTGATTTATTCAGCAAAAGGTGCTATTAACATACCCTCCCCTCCTCGCCACCTTCCCGACACCGCTCCCCGTCCCAGGCCTGTAACAGATCCAGAGGATGGGCAGCACAGGGGGAGGCAGACACCCAGCTCGGAGCCGTGCTCCTCCTGGAGATATTATTCCTCATGGAAACACAGATTTGAGGGCATCAGCTCAGCCGTGAGGGTCAGGGCTGGGGCTTTGTCCCGACTTGCTGCCCGCTCCAGGGATGAGCGGTGTGAATTTCCACCCTTGGTTTGCAGGGAGCTGTGGTTATCACAGAGCTCCCAGGAAGCCTGATCTGCATTTCCACAGTGCTTTAGGATCCCTGGGTGAAATTAGTGATCAGAGCATTTTCGTAGTTACCTATTACTGAGGAGAAAAAGACTCCCCAGAAATGAATTCCCAAATTTTTAACAGGATGTGATTTGCACACCTCTGCAAAGGACAGTGGGAACTGAGATGCCAAAGCAGGGCCTCTGCTGATTCCATATTAATTTTTACAAATCACAGTATGTCTTTACTGGGTTTGAATTCAGATTTGGGGGGCAGAGATGCAGTTCCTGTTTCACCCCCGGTTTGCAGGGCAGTAAAAGATTTAAAGCAACAAAGGGAGCTGCTCTGCCATCCACAGCCTTTGTATGCTCACGGGGCTCGGGTTAAGAAAAGGAACTTAGAGAAGCTATTGAGGAGATTTTTGGTGCTATAAATCCTCCCTTTTCCCCACGTTTTTACGACAGGAACCGAGCCCATCTCCAGCCCCAGCCGAGCACACGGTGGCCGAGTCTCCTGCACCGGGCAATGATCCAGGTGAAAAAGGACACTCGGGCTGAGACGTCCTAAACAGTGATTTGTACACACTGAGAATATTACAGCTCCCCACGGAGTCTCCTGACACTCATTAAGTTTGCTCTTTGCCGCATATCTCAGAGATTTTAGGGGTGGGAGCTGGGAGACTCATTTGCTCTGACTTACAGCCTGAGCAGAGCAGCGAGGTTTGCGCTGGCACCGCCTGGGCCGTGCTGGAGGAGAGGGACAGGGAGGCAGAGGGGACAGAGGGGCCGTGGTGACAGCCCCCAGCTCTTCCCCTGCTCCCAGCCTTGCTGGTTCCATGAGGATTCTGTTCGTGGGCACAAAGCTGGGACATGGTTGTGTCCCTGGGATGGTGAGGGAGGAAACAAAGCAGCCCTGGTTTGAGCAGTGATGGGATGGAAGCAGCTTTCGGATCAGCTTCAGGTGGGACCAGCCCTGACTGCAGGGACAGAGCGGCTCCTGGAAAAGCCTGGCTGGTTCTGAGGACCGGGAACGGGTGGTGGGACCTGGCATTTCCCAATCTCTGGTTGGCACCGAATAGAAAATCTCTCGTTTCATAAAGGGGGGTCCTGGGTGTTTTCTCCCCCCGTGGCTCTCCGTGGGAGAACAGGGAGCACCCGCAGCTCCAGGGGAGGGGGGCACCGTTCGGAGATGCTGTGGGAGCGGCAGGAACAGGGTCAGGGAACACCCAAACCCCAAACCCCGCGGCAGAACCGAGCTCGAGCAGAACTGGGAACTGTGCGGGGTCCCAGCAAAGCCACTTGGCACCTTGGTGGCTCCCCTCCCGCCCAGGCTGGCACTTGCCGGGGGAGGTGACAGAGGGACCTGGCGGAGCACAAAGCCAAGGCAGGAGGTGCCCGGCCCCGGGGCAGCGCAGCCCTGGGTACACAACACCTCCTGCTCCTGCAGGGATGATTTCCTTCGCAGCCCAAGCTGTTATCTGCAGGCAGAGAATGCCAACCATTATCCCCGGGCCTATCGGATCAGCTGCTCCATTCTTTTATCTTCTTATCCTGAGGAGATTAAAACAGTGCCAAGCTCGGGGAAGCTCCCCGGAAGGCAGAGGTGCTGATTGCCGCGGGAGGGGAGGCTGTGCTAATTCTCACACGATTCTTTGCTGATAAAAATAAACAAACGGGTCACTTTGTCACGAGTAAACAGGCAGGACATCTCCAGTGCCAGCCGGGCAGTACCAAGCCACCCCAGAGATGTGCGATGGGCAGCACCTTTCCAGGGCAGTTTTTATCCAGAGAGATCCCTTTGGGAACCCAGGAGACAAAGCCCCAATCCGGGGGTCTGTGGCTCTGCTGTTGAGGGTCAAACACCCCACGCTACCACGCCTCCTCTTGCAAGGGAAAGGTTCCAAAAGCTTTGCTGCCTGCCTGAACTCCTCCCGACTGCTTCAGTTCAAAAAGTGGGGCAGAAAACCTCACGAAAAGAAACTTTCAGAAATTTCCTGCCTCCAACGAGGCCACAAGTACTGGGACAGCGGGTTTGACTCAGCCGCTCCCGACTCCTGCGCGCTGTCGCCTGCCAGTCTCGGCCCCTGTCCCCCAGGTAGCTCGGAAAATGGGTTGAAGGAGCTTCTCAGGCCCTGAGCAATATTTCACAGCTCTGATTCCAGTCTCTGGAGTTCACTCAATTTATACTTATTGTGTCTTGCTCCTCTCTGCACTGCTTGTGGGAACCCCAGAGATGTTCCTCACTCCGAGGAATTAGTGACACTCGGTGGTGGAGCTGCTGAAATTATTTGGGTTTATTCCATGCAAACAGAGGCTCCTGGAAATGCAGGCAGCAGGAAGGGGCAGTGTGAGGGATCCTGCCTGCAGTCCTGCCTGTGCTGGACATCGGTGCCTGAGGAACACCTAAAGGGGATCCAACAGACCTGGAGAGGGACTTTGGACAGGGGCATGGAGTGACAGCACAAGGGGAATGGCTTCACTCTGACAAAAAGGTTTAGATTGGGTATCGGGAATAAATTCTGCTCTGTGAGGATGGTGAGGCCCTGGCACAGGGAAGCTGGATCCCTGGAAGTGTCCCAGGCCAGGCTGGATGGGGCTTGGAGCACCTGGGACAGTGGAAGGAGATGAGGTTTTTTTTAACCCGAACTATTCTGTGATTCTGTGACCCCTTCCCAGGGAGCTGGGACAGCGGATGGCGCATCCTGCATCTCGCCAGCCCTCGTTTCTTGGCACCTGTGCCCCGGGGCAGAGCTCCAGCCAAACTGGAGGCTGGGCACGAGGCCACAGTGCCAGACGGCCCCAGAGCCCGGGGCCGGCACCGCCTGGAGGCACCGACTTCGCGGGGCTTAGAGCACAATTCCCAGGGAGAGGAATCCCAGCACAGCTCCGGGGGAGCTGGCAGTGGATTGAGAACAGAATTCAGCTCCAGGGACAGGAACCCTCAGCACGGGGGCTTTGCTGGCTCCAGCTGGGGGGGCTGAGATGCTGCAGGAGCCCCGAGATTGTGGGGAGGGGGAATCACGAGCCCCAAACCCCAAACCCTGAGCCCCAAGCCCAGCTCAGAACAGGCCCTGCCTCCTCTCACAGCACACGCAGATCCTTCGCAGAGGTTTCCCGGGGTTACCCGTGTATTAAGTTAAGCTAACCAATTTACAATGCAAATGTTACACAGCTTACAAAGGGTAAATGAGTTGTATGTTGAAGGAGATAGGCTTTACCCAGACAAAAGTGGAACAGACCTGTGGCAAACTGCAATTAATGACCTGAACACATCTTCCAGAATGAAAAATTCATCGAGTCCTCTAAGGATATATAGCCCAAGCAGAAGAAATTATTCACCACCTTCTACATATCCAAAGTGTCACCAAGCCTATTTATCTGGCAAATAAAGTGCTTCCCTTCAGCCTTAATATTTCTGCTGCTGTATGGTCGAGAAGTTCTGAGATTTTTTTGAGAGCAGATTTCACAGAGAAAGTACAATTTTAGGGAAGCTGAGAGTGGGTCGGTTGCTGGGAGAAGGAAGATTGAGGTAAAACAAAAACTTTTAAAATCAAAGTGAAGGGTAGCAATAGGTTTCTTTCAGGCACATCAGGCTGGGTACCTGAATTTGAGACCCCAACACCCGCTGGTCACCGGCTAAAATCCCAGCTGTGACACTGAGGGAGGAGATTCCCAGTCTGGCCACGTGCAAAGGGGAGATAAAACCAAAGTGTCCCGTTAGAGGCGGCACTGGTGGTTTCATTAATGCATGTAAAGCACTTTTGTGGTCCCCAGGTGGGCTGGGAAGTGTTGTTATAAAGCTGGGACTAAATCTGAGATATTCTCCCTGCCTGTAATGGGAATGAACACAGCAACTGCTCAGCAGACCCTCTGTGGTTTGAGAGATTCCGTATTTCTCTGTTTCCTACCCCAGCACTTGGGGAGAAACAAAAGGAAAAGCAACTATGGATGCCAGAACTCATTTCAAAGAAAAAGTTTTCTTTTACCACAAATATAAAATGTGAATTTTTGCCCTGGGTAGGCACCAGCTCTTGGGGAAGGGGCAGAGCTGCTGCACAGCACAGGGAGCAGCCCGGGCAGGTCCCTGCTGCCAGACCTCCATCCATCCTGATTTTCCCAGTTCCCTTTCCTGCTGTGCCTGTGACCCCAAACAGCCCTTCCTACCCAAATCCCCACAGCCCTTTCCAGGATCCATCCATCTCCCCCACCCCAGGTGTCTCACAAAGGGTTAAGGGGTCCCAGCTCACCCGAGCACCTTTCCCTGGTGGAGAAAGCTCTGCTGCCGTTTAGGGTCCCATTGTGCCACAAGGGGGGCACCCAGATCATCGGGGGAGTGGGATTTGGGGGGATTTAAGGTGAGCCAACCATGCTGGGAAGCAGGGGGCTGCCAAATCACTCCAGCTGCTGCTTCCCCGAGTCAGTCGGGGCGTGGACACCAGGGGACATCCCTGGCAGAGTGACCAGCCCTGCCCTGGGGGCTCCTGGGCACCACCACCCTCTGTGCCCAGCTCAGCCCCCGGCAGCCAGCGCTGCCCTTCTGCTGCTGTTTGCAGAACAAAACCCACGCTGGAACTCGGAGCTGAACAGTTAAGCAGCACTCATCATGCCTAATTTACAAAAGAAGGGGCATATTTCAAAATATTTATTCTGCCTTTCCCAGTTGGATTGGCATAAGCATGTGGAAATCTTCGAGGAATCAAACAACTGTTAATCACCTCAAGCTATTCCGGGCTGAGTTTGCTGTGTAAGCTGCCGCCCTCTGTTTACACACAAGGAGCAATGACTCAAAGAATCCTATAGAGACGGGGTTTTTTTCCTCCTTTTTAACGCTAAGGTCTGGCCAAACGGCTTAAAGGGCCCGGCTGTTTAGTATTGGAGCTGCACCTCCTCGCCCCCCTCTCTGCCCTGTAATGTCCGCATTTGTATTCAGCCGGCGAGCGCCGGGGTGGCAGGGGGAGGAGAAGCTCTGGGTTCCACAGCCCACCCGCCTCGCCCTGCTGGCCCCGGGCTGGCTCGGGCTGGAGGGGCACGGACACCCCCAATGGCATCGGGAGGACAAGGGCAGGGCTGGAGCAGCACCCCGGCCCATAAATCCCAAACCCACAGCAAAACCGCCCTCTACAAGGCACCAGCAGCGGGATTTCCAGACCCAGGGAAGAAGCAGCATCTCAGTGGGGTGGTTTGGACCTTTTCTTGCTTTTCAGGATGCTGTCACCCACCCCAGCTCCACTCTGGCTCTGCTGACCCCAAACCCTCCAGCTCCACCCCAAAAATGAGTCTTGCCCTGGTAACACCAGTTCCACACTCAGCCTGAGGACAACAACCCAGCACCCACAACCCTAGCACCCACAACCCCAGCACCCACAAGCCCAGCGTCCCCCAGCTCAGGGTTTTTGCAATTACCCCAAGCTCTTCAGCAGAAAAGCAAAGCCCCCGGTGCCCCTCTCCCCTTCCCTTTCATCCCCCTGCCGAGCATGCGCCGGGCTCTCCCTCCATCGCGCCATGGCACTGGAGCTGAATGCTGATGAGAAATTCTTGGTCCAACCCCAGGCACTCATTTTCAAGTAATTAACTTGGCACCACCACAGCACACGGCAGATCCGACTTTCCCGACCAGGAGATAACTGAATTAAAAGGCCAGGTGTGGGATTATTTATGGCCAAACTTGCTTCTTCCCCAGCACCAGTTCTAAGTCAGGAACGATAATTTTATCCGGACTTTCCGTCTTCCTGCCCAGCCTGGAGGCTGCCAGCTTTTCTTGTGGGGAGCACACCGCAGGGGCAGCTCCAGTGGGGAGCAGCACTGGGGTGCTGGAGGATCCTGAGGATGTCCCACACCCGAGTTGTCCCCTCTCCCCACGGGAAGGGCAGTTTGGGGGCATTTGAGGGTATTTTTGGGGGCATTTTTTACCATTCCTGGTGTACATGACATCACCTTTTATCAACAGATCTTGTTCCTGAAGCTGTGTGGAAGGAGTGAAATTCCTGCCTCTCCCCAAAGCTGTTGGCAGCTCAGCTGGAATCAGAGCTCCTCTTTGCTGCCCCAAATCCCCCATTACTGCTCTCCTTCCTCCTCCCAGGTAAAGCCTGGAGCTGCAGAGAGCTGTGAGGGGAGGGACATGAGGATGGTTTGAGGGAAAGGAGAATGGTTTGGGGGGAAAGGAGGATGGTTTGGGGGAAAGGAGGATGGACAACCAGGACCTGGCTGCTCCCTCCACAGACCACGCGAAGGCTGCTGCCCCTCAGGCCACGCTGGCAAATTATTCCTGACTGCAAATCCCGGGGGTTTCTGTACAAAAACTCAAGCCCAGAGGGATGGAACACAAAGATGTGACAGAGGTGGATCTGCCCATGAGCCACTCCTGTCCCACGGCTCCCAGCAGCAGCACTGGGCTGAGCGGGATGAGAACTGGAGGAGGTCATCCCTGCTCCAGGGAAGGGAGAGCTGCAGAGGGAAGGCTGCCGAGCGCTGACATATGAGGATAATGAGTGTTGACATATGAAGATACAGCCAAACTGAAAGCTACATCCTATTTAGCTTTTAATTTGGATGCTCATAGAGTGGATTCTGAAGCTCTGTTTCATCACAGCTCTTAAAACGGATCTGACTTCCAGGAAACAAGCTGCTGTGAGGCTGCATTCCTGATAAAGCCGGCTGGAACAGCGGGATCCCATGGCACAGGAGTGCTCTGCCCCGGGAAAGGCACCCTGCTCTGGGAACCACACTCCCTTCTCCCACGGGAACTTTGCTGAAGCCACACGGGTTGGGGTGAGATGTGAAAAACAGGGACACGCTGCTGCACCTGCCAGAGCCTGTCCCAGCATCCCTGCAGGAGCCACCCAGCACGGAAACCTGAGCTGCAAACGTCCCCTGGGCCAGCACCTGCGTGGGGAGCCTCTGAGCGTCCCTCTGAGCGGAGGTGCAGGGGCACAGGGAAGCTGCTGCCTCTGCCGGGGACAGGAGGTGCCCTGGTGCCCCCTGCTCTCCTCGGGGCATCTTCCCCTCCTCACCAGCCCCAGGGTTTCCTCTGCCACTTTTCCTCCAGGCACCGAACCAACCTGGGGAAGGGCAGCTGAGGGTTTGCTACCTGCAGCTCCTGCAAATGGCATCCCAGAGTCCCCCCGGGGCTGAAACACCCGCCAGAATAACACAACAACCAGGACAACAATCACACGTTGCTATTTTCATCTCTGCTCTTGCTTTTCTTCTTTTTAAAAGTAATTCGTGACTCGCAGCGCCGGAGAGGCCCCTGTGATCCCCGGGTAATGGCCTGCCCTCTATGCAGAGTGGAATAGAGTTAGAATGAACGCTCCAGAAACCCTGACAGCCCGTTTAACAAGGTGTCTAACATCCCATTTCCTCTGCACTTCCTCTCTCCTTAATCCTTTTATGCGAAACTCACTCAGGAGTAAGCACGTGTGAAATTGAGGACTCTCTAATACACATTGCTCGACACAGGCTCACTGAAATGGAGTGTCTCAGCCTTGTTCCGTCAAACAGTGCCAAGAGGAAGCCGACGTTAATCAAAGAGTCTTTTCCGTGTGTCCAGGGCCTCGTGCACCCGCAGAGCAAACAAACAGCTCTCCCTGCCACCCCTTCCCAGCACTTCCAGCCTCTCCAGGCCCTGCACTCCACAGAGCAGCTCCGAGGAGCACGAGGGGTGGAAACGGAGAGGGGAGAAGGGCAGGGCGCACCCAGCTCTGACAGCTCGGGTGGAGGGAGAGGGCTTGGCAGGTTTGGGGTTTGAAATAACATCTGAGGGCAGCACAAAGCAGCTCCCCAGGCTGCCGAGCCCTGGAGCTGCTGCGCATCCACAGCTCCAGGAGATCCCTGCAGCGTCCCAGGGCAGGAGCAGCAACGTGGGCTGGATGCAGGCACAAACACAGTTTGGGAGAATAATAGAGAGGATAGGACTGAGCTTAGAGCAGCTCAGATCTCCCCAAACTCGGACTAAACCTACTGCAAGGATTATTCCCGTGAGTTCTGAGCTCCAAACAGCTGCAAGGTTTGATGGCACCAGTGCTGTGATCATTCTGTGATAAATTCATCATAATCAGCCCCATTCTGCAGTGGAAAAACACAATTTTCCTCAGCAACTTCTCAGCAGAGAATCTTTTCTTTACTAGAGCAGGGAAAGAACACCAGAAAGGGAACTGAGAGCCCTCCTGATAAATTCCCAGGAAATACTTGCAGTGGTTTTGGGCATTTTTTTAAACCACAAGCCAAATCCACCCCAGAGCTGAGCAATTCACTCCTGAACGTGGGGTTCAGCTGGTATCAGGGGGAGAATGTGCTGCAACTGCAGGCAGCCAGCCCTGATCCAATAGGTTCCATTGCCTCCCCCCGTTCCTGTGATCCTGTCCTAATTAGGATCTCACACCGACCAGATACACCAGGAGTCAATGACAACTTCATTTATCCAAGGGCTTCGGTCTAGGAAAGCTGTCTGGTATTTTTAAGTCACCATCAAGCAGGTATTGATTCGGGGAAGTCAGGAAATGATCCTTCATTTGTGCGCTTTCCCTGGAATTCGGGGTGCCCATTCCTGCTCCCGGGGCGGGCGGGCTGAGCTGGGGGAGCAGTTTGCGGGGTGAGCTGTGGGAACACCCTGTGTCCCTCCTGCTCTGCCCCACGGACCTCCCGAGGGTTAAAACTCACGGTAAATCAACAAACATTTGGATCAATAGGAGCGATTTGCATCGGCGCTCCCAGCCCTGTGCTGGAAGAGGAGCCCGGGAAGCCGTGATGGATGCGCAGTGCCGGGGTGGCGCGGGGAGACAGAGAATCCCTCTAATTGCACGCTGGAACGCAGATTACAGAGCTGCAGATGATGAGCAGGGCTAAGCCCAGCGCCTCCAAGTAAATAAACACACAATATGAAGCCCCCAGTGAATGAGATTTCCGTATTATCAGCACCCCGTGTAAACGATAGCGTCCCTCCGGATTAGCCCACGGAGCGCGGGCCGGGCCGCCGCCAAGATAAGGCACTTTTAATCTGCACGCATAATCAGCTGAAGGGAAAATATAAAATGCTAATAACAAATTGGAATTCCATCTGAGAGGGATGCAACAAACACCAGAACCGTTTCTCCCTCCTTGCCTTTGGGGAAAATAAAAAAAAGAGCAAACGGTCCCATACTCCCGGCGCCCACCTCAGGCTGTTCTTCCCCCGATTTTCCCCTCCAAAATGCTCCATCACAACACTTTAGGGGGTGAAATCTTCCCATTAGGAGCTTGGCTCCCATTCTCCCTGCCCCATCCATCCAACTTTATGTGTGGAATGGATCAGCTTCCTGGTGACTGAACCCGGAGTGGATCTCCCCAGCCCTCGCTCGCTGGAACACTATAACAGGTAAGTGCTACCATACATCATCTTAAAAGGTGGCTTATCTGGAGAGGAGGTGCAGGAAATATTGTGTGAGGGACTGTCTGCATCCGAGGCGCAGTCGGGTTCCATTTTTCCTTTTGAAATAGGGAACAGCAAATGCGTTGGTGATGCCTGAAAAAAATCACAGCGCAGCCAAGGCTGAGGGGGCCTTGGCAGGGAAGTGCCCAGGTGGAGCCATTCCAGTTACCTGGCTCAGGAATGCCCCCACACCCCCAGACCCCAAAGCCTCTCTGCCATGGCGGAGATGCAGCACAGCCCAAGGCCAGGGGAGCTCCTTTCCCTGTTCAAAGCAGCCCAGTGTAGGATGGAAAGGGAATTTTTCTTCCTAAGTATGTGGATCCCCAGGGCTGTGATCTCAGGCCCTTCCTCGTGCGCAGGATGGCACTTTGCTGCTCAAACCTTCCCTTGCTGGAGCCTCAGGAAACATTTCTGAGCAGAACTGAGAGAAACCCCGAATATTTTACCCCATTTCTGCCTATTCCAATTCCTCTTAAAGCAAACACCACCTAAAGCAAGCATCCTTCTGTCAGCCCCCAGCACGGCCACGGCCCCAAGCAGTCCCATCACTGCATTCAGGTGAGCACTGGTCCCTGGGAGCTGTTGCTGCCTGTCCTGAGGCTCCAGAGCCAACACCCTGCCCCGAACGGCGGGTCAGACACACCCATGGGTGTTTTTGTTCCCCTCTGCCACGGTGACAGTGCCGTACACCAGAATTCCCCTTTCCACATCCGTGGGTCCCACACTCCCCAGCCCAGCTCCCGACTCGCAGCTCCTCCGAGTCATTTAAGGCTCCTTCTTGCACATCCCCAGAAAGCCAGGGCTCCGTGGCACTACAGCAAATCCAGCATCAGCGCAGAGATTTGGGGTTAAGCCACGGGCTGCTTCAGCCCGTGTAAGCCCCAGTGACAGAGGATTTATTCCCTCCCCACGCCGCTGCTCAGACAGGGCAGATTTCCTATTACACACACGCACACACGCGGCCAAATCCTGGATATTGGGCAGGGAGATTATTGAACAAAAGTAAGTGATAAAAGCGCGGGCCAAAAAGATGTGTTATAGTGTTTTCCTTTGAGGCAAAGACAAAGAAGACACTTTGCTGTTTGTTGTGCCAGAGAATCATCTCTGATTGTTTGTGTCACGGTGGCAGATAAGTGCAAAGGAGATAGATGTTCTGTCTCCCAGGCACAGTTCTCATCTGTATAGTATGAATTTATGCCTGCTGGTTGCAAGGCTCATGATTCAGAGCCCGTGTGTGCCTGCGATCTGAGCAGGGGAAGGCACTGCCTTCACGCCCGATGTGCTTCACTCGCGCTGTCACTCGGCCCCTGGGCAGTGCCCCTGGCTCAGTGCCACCCCCTGGGCAATGTCCCCTGGCTCAGTGCCACCCACTGCCCAGGGCTGGGCTGTCCTACCCCAGCCGAGCTCAGCCCACCAGGCCTAGCAATGGCTCTGCTCACTGGGGAGATGCATTTTCCCTTTTTTCCTGCAGCCTGGGACTCCTTACTCTTCCCATTCCCCAAATTCCCCAAACCCGAAGCCGTCTCCCTGCACAAACCAAGCACGGGGGCTGGAAAGGAGGGAAATGCCTTGGGAGGTGGCTGGGAATTCCCACTCCCTCCTTCCCACAGCTCTTGGTTCCACAGGAGCAGTCTGAGAACAGCAGTGCTGCCCAGGCTGGATTTCAGAAGTCACTCTAAAACCTGTTTGGGTTGTAAGTGTTCATTAGGCGCTATCAAGGTAAATATATAATCAAAATAATGATATTCAAACTGAGCCGAGAGAGCCCCTTGGCCTCGGCGTTCCCTCGCTATCCAACCCCAGTTAACACCACCTTACAGGGGGTGCTGGAGGCTGCCAGGAGCGAAGAAGATAAAAGAATCTCTGGGCCCTGCTCCTGCCGCGTCCTCCAGAGCTCAGAGTTTGTTTATTTGGGTCTGTAAATAACCCCAATTTCCCCCAGCTCCTGATTGCTTAATTTCATGCCCCTCTGACACAAGGCCGGTATCTCAGGCCATCTCCTCAGCCCCTTCCTGCAGCAATCACTCACACCTCCAGCTCCCTCCCCGCCTCACCAGCCCAGAGTGACCACTCCAAGGGGATCCCGGAGGAAATGAGCTTTGCTCCCATTACTGGACAGCCTGGAAGGCTGAGGGAAATGAGGGCTAAGCCCTGAGGTTTCATTTCCCCTTGTGATGATCAAGGGACTTTAATTTTTTTTTTTCTCCTTTGGGCACCTCTGAAGTTGGAGGGAAAATAGCCGGAGCCAAAGACAAATGAGGAAGTTCACTGGAGGCTGCGGATTTCCCCACAAATCACCTTGGCCAGGGAAGGTTTTATTGCAGGAGTTTCTGGGTTAATCCAACACGGGAGCAGCAGTGCTACCAGCCCGAGAGGCACATTCCCTGCCGCAGCCAATGATCCCCTGCCACCCTGGGCTCCTGAAACCAGACCCGGACCAACCCGGCATTCCCAGGGCCCCCACGTCTCCCAGGAGCTTTATGAGCAGCAAACTTGAAAAGCGAACTCGTTTTGGGTCAGTAAATGGGAGCAAAGCCCTCAGCACACCACGGGCATTCCCAGCAGAACAGAGACCCGGCAGCGGCTCCTTTTGCCACCTCTGGAATGCCAACACAGAGGAGAAATCCTTCTAATCCACATTTTCCCGAAGCAATTTGCTGCTGGACTCACAGAAAGACGGGGAGCCAGGGCAGAGCTCAGCTCGTGCTCCAGTTCAGCACCTTGGGGTAACTTTATCTCAGATTTTTCATTCCTGTGTTTGCTCGTGTTGCTGTACGGCTGCTTTGGGGATGTGGCAAATCCTGGCATTCCAGGGGTGCCGCAGGGAGATCTGGGAGAGGCCCAGGGAATTCCTCGAGCCACGACACATAAAATGGGGAACACACAACCCTGCACTGGCCAAGTCCCCTCAGAGAAGCAAAATAACAAAAAATGCTCTTTAGCAGGACCCCAATCGCAATTTGGCTGTGTATTGAATTAATTTCCGAGCTCAAATAATCGGGATTGGGAGCTTTTGGAAGCCCAAACCAGACTTGAACGGTGGTAAATCTGTGCTGGGCAAGCCTAACTGGTGGGTGGGCATCTGGGAGAGCTGAGGGCAAGGAAATTGCCAGCGAATCACCCCCCTTGGATGCCAGACTCGGCTTCTTGGGGAACTTTGCACCTCCTACCCTGGCAGCGAGTTCCTTGGAAAGGAGGGGTTGGCTCCTGTGTCGTGCACATTGTCTTAGAAGATTGATTTTCCACCTGTAAAAGTGATCTACGTTCTCCTTCCTCTCCTGGATGCCTTAGTCAAAAGAGAAAATGGATCTTTTAAAGATACATGTATCCATCACTATTATTTACATCCTAATATGCGCACGCAGCTCTGCTCCAACAAGGGAAATGTAAATCAGATGGACATCGTTCCCTGAATGCCCTAAAGAGCTCCATTCCCCCCAAATTAGAATAGAAAATGCTCTTTTAAAATGCACCTTTAATATGTAAAAGCTGCTGCATCCTGACTCTAAATAAACCAAACTTGAGCTACATGCCAAATATCTTAGATAAAGGACAGGTAGGATGGTAGTATCTGGCCAAGGAATCGGTCCTAAACAGCTATTTATATTAATGCAAAGAAGGTACAATGTTCTTCCTCTTGATATATGCTGCAGTGGGATATGGTTTTGTCCCACTAGTGAGAATAAAAACGTACAGTTCATGATAGGCAAAGTCACATGTGTGAGATAAAAAGCTCCAACTATAATATATGTCTTCACCATGTATTCTCTTCAGGATTTTCTTTAGATCTTGGGATGACAACAAGAAAACACTTACTCAAGGTTAGACACTGCTCTCTGGGCTTTTTAATAACCATTGCCTCCGTCCTGGGGGATTGCGGCCGTGAAATGAGGCAAACTCCACTCCAGGACTGGCGGAGGCACGGCAGAATCCTCCTGTGCGCCTTTGTTGCGGCGGGGCTGTGCATGCCAATGACCCGAGCCGGGGCTGGGCCCTCAGTCTGGCTTTTGGGGTTTTTCCCACTGGCCTTCACACCCACATTGTCCCCTCTTCACACAGTGAATTCACAACCCCACATCCGCAGGGACGCGGAAAACATTTGATGTTGGAGCGGAAATTTTCGCACGTGACGCGGTGCGGCTCCCGAGGCAGCAGACAGAAACAAATCCACCTCTGGAGCTCGCTGCTCCCCCTCCTCCGGGCTTGGCACGAGGTGCTGCGAGCAGCTGAGGGAAGAACTTGTTCCTCCCTGCCCCAGCTGGAGGCTGCAACCCCACCAGGATCGGGATTTCACTGAAATGCAAGCTGATTTTAAGAGGGGAGCTACTGGGCTCCCCTTTTCCTGCACTTCAGGAATCCTTTCGGCACCACCTTATTCCTGACTCTCCTGGCGCTCCACACTGCAAACACTTCCCACTTTTCTCTCCCCGGCTGACAACTGACAGACCCACGCCTGTGCCCTCTGTCCAGCCGCTGCGTTACACCGCGAGGCGCAGTGCTGTAATGTGCTCGGCTGGATGTTCCTTCCAGCCCCAAAACAAAGCTTAATCAGGCAGCGAAAGCAGTGCTGGAGACAAAGGATTCTGGGGCTGCTTTCCCTTCTGGGTTGCTGCTTTTTGACACATCCCCTGGTCCAGCAATAACTCGTTCTCTGCTTTGCATTTAGAAGGATGTGAGCGCGGAGGTTTTGTTGCCACCCCAAGGGAAGGGCAGTGCCAGGATGCCCGAAGGGACAAAGGACAGTGCAAGAGGCAGCCGGGAGGCCCGGGATGGCCACAAGCTCCGGTGTCACGGCAGCTGGATGGAGACGAGCCAGAATTCCCCTCATTTGCCACAATCTCCTCTTATTATTATTACCACTAAACCTGTTTGGTAATTCAGCAGCATTAATTGGCTCAGCTCCCCGGTGCTCAGGAGAACTGGCAAGCGTGGTGAGCGAGGCTGGGAAAGCAACACCCGGAATTCCTGGGATGCAGCCCTGGGACAGGCCCACGGCGGGCATGAGGGAGAGCCCCACACTGCTGGGCAGCTCTGCACCGATTCCTGCTGCCCACAGAGCGATGCAATAAACATAAATCAGCTAAAACCCTCGGCTGTGCGCGTGTATCCCCCACGGCACGGTCCCGTGAGGAGAACACGTGTCCAAGGTGTTATCCCGCTGACCCCACAGCTGTGAACGAGCCAGGATATTTTGGAAGGAAAAACAATTTGCTTCCACTATTTACTTCTTTCCGCCGCTCTTGACCCCGCGAGCGCGCGAACGCTTCGCCGCGATTCCGCTGCCAAAGAGACGCTCTCATCACGGAGGAGTAAATCACAATAACAGGGAAATAAACCTTCCCCCGAAATGATTCCCGGTTATTTATTTATTTATCTGCCTTTTCGCGCCGGTCTACATAAAAGTGCATAAATCGCGGGGCTGCCTGGCGGCTGCTGAGCATTCCCAGCTCCGGGTGAGCATCCCTGCTCCATCCCCGGTGCCGGCGGGGCAGGCGTGGGCCGGCCGACGCCGTTTCCCTTTAAATCTAACTCAGGTAATGAAAACGCACAAGAAAATAGTGCGGGTGCATCTGGGAGCAGTAGAAAACAGTTAGATCTTCATAGAGCCATAAAGAAGTAAACAGTAGGCTGCTATGAAGATCTATGGGACCCCGCAGTGCCATTGTCTTCAAAAGGAATTAAAAACAAATTGCTGAGGGCCAGCACATAATTTAGAGACTCACGGCAATTTTATGACTTGCTAATGTTCCTAATTACATGCCCGTGAAAGGCTTAATTAATTGGGGGATGTAGCAAAAAGTGGAGCCTGTGTTTGTTATCATGGTTCCACTGCATTGATTTTAGTGCCTATGGAGAATTTAGGGCCTCTTTATTTGCACAAAGAAAATGCAAGTCTCTCGAAAAAATGCACATTAAGATCAACCCCTCGCTGCTATCTAATATACTTTCCTCTACTTAACCAAAGTGCTTGTAATCATATTTTGTAAATGTTGGTGCCGTTAATTGCATTGTGAGAGAAAATAGGTTCCGCTCGACTGGTTGTGGAGAATTTTATAAAGTTCTTTTCCTGCTCCCAGTCCTGAGGACTCGGAGAGAAACTCATCAGAAGTTGCAGTGGTGGGCAGGGAGCTCTGAGGCTCTGCTGATCCCCACGTGGGGCTGGGCTGGGGGCACTGGGGCAGATCCTGCGCCCACCCAGCTTTTCCCAACTCATCCCCTGCCCACTGGGCATCCCCTGAGTCCTGAGCCATGACCTCATTCCCAAAGGAAAAGAGGACAAATCAAGCTAATCAAGTTTCTGCTAAGTTGTCTGAATCCAAATTGCGATTGCATTAAAACCCACAAACAGCAAAGTTTTCTCTCCGATGTTTCAGTTGGAGGTAAAATCTCAGCAGCCACTCTGCTCTCCCGAGGAGCCACCAAAACACCAGCAGCAAACAGCAGAGACAACCCCAGCTCTGACCTCCCACAGGCAGGCAGGGGAAAGTCAGCAAAGAAAGAAATTTGGAGCAGTTTTGGTTGGGATGATGCTCCTTAACAATCAAGAACTAAATTTGCAGGGATGCAGCCCAGGCAGTCCCTCGCTGCTTCCTCCTCCCTTCACCTGCACTTCCTTGCAGCAACATTGCAACGAGGAGGAGGGGAAAAAAAAAAAAGGCAAAGCCAAGTTTGTGCGTTGCTCTTGAGAAAAGGAGACGTCTCTCGAAATACAGTTGGCGCTTTGACGATAAGACCTTTGACAGGAACATGAATGACACGAATACTTTGATCTCCAGTCTCAGAAGCTTCAACAGCAATTATGAGTCAAGAGGGGTGAATATGGGCAGCAGCTAAAGCAATGCCCCGGAGGGTGCTGATGCAGTAATTAGAGACAAACCCCGAGCATCTCTGCCTGCACCGCGCCGCAAACCGGGGAGGAGGTGGGCCAGGGGGAAGCTTCGTGAAAAAAACAACTCTTATTCTTCTGAGAGACATAAAATCGACAAGACTTTATACATTTCAAAGCAAAGATCTTCAAAGACAGGTAAAATGCTAATTCTGCTAATGTAGGTTTTTATGTATATGCTCTGAAAAGGTAAAGCAAATTAATCACCAGCTTTACCCCCTAATATATATCTGTGTTACAAATATATTACAGCATGTCAGATCTGAGGAGATATATCTGAACAGCGGTGGTTAAAAGAGCATTTCCCTTTTCATGCTCTAATACAGTTATTTTGATCTTTCGGTCTTCATATTTTTTGTTCTCATCAAAGGAATGATGGTGCCAGAGATTAGGATGTTATTTATTTCCCTCTCACTGTCCTACCCATGTTAATCACTTGGAGTGTCAACAGCTGCAGCAGCAGTGCCCGTGCGAGGGGCCGCGCTGCCTGCGCTGCCTGCGCTGCTTGCCCCCTCCTGCCCACCCACACCTGGGTCACCTCCAAAACCCCCCTGACCTCCAGAAACCCCCTGAGCTCCCAAATGATGGGAATGCCAAGCAAACAGAGCGCAGGGAGCGAGCAGAGGGACGCTGGCGACACACAGCCCTATCCCCAGCAGCAGCTCAGCTTTCTGAGTCCCTGAGATGGTTGTGGAACACACCAGGAGAAGGGAACGCTGATGGAGTGGCAGAGAGGTGTTAGGCACCGCCAGAAATCCCTGTTCTAAGTCACACACAGCTTGGAGACGGGGAAATGGAGCAGACAAGCAGGGAAGGAGGCAGAGGGATGGGAGAGGGGTTTGTTCTCAGGCAGAGCAGGTGAGTTTGGATCTCGCCCCCAGAGTTTGGGCTGCAGGAGCCGCAGTGGCCGTGCCCAGGCTGGGCAGCGCTGCCTGCTGACCCTGCAGGGGACGGTGACTGCAGCAGCTCCACCCTAAGGCTGCCTTAAAGGATCATGTGAGATCCCAGAGCTCAAAACCCAAGCGTGGTGGCTGCTGGCTACTCCTGCAGGTAACCAGCAGGGCTGGACGGCTGGATTCGTTAGGAGGGGAGCTGGTGATAAGCAGGTATCTCCATAATTATTTGCAGAGATTAACGGAGCAGGTGCACTCCGGGCATAACTAATCCTTGAGAGACAAGGAGCGGGCGAAGGCTGCAGGAGCTGATGCCTTTGAAGCAGGTTAAACCAGTGACATTGCCCACCAGCAGCATTGTGTTCCTTGCCTTTAAAATGCTGACACTCACAGCTTTGATGGTAACTCGACTGCATAGGGGCACCTTTGCTTTCACATCAGATCTGCTGACATGAACAAGAGTCGATTCAGATGGGCATCCAAACATTAAAGTCCTTCCCCATTTCCATAAAATGATTGGCAGGATGCCTACTGCTAGCGGCTGGTAGCGCTGCTGATAAATGGCATCTTGATAAAAACTTTGGGCTGTTTTAAGGAAAAAAAAAAAAAAGCAAACTCTTATTCTAATTCACTCAGCTCCTGACAGATGAGATGTCTCATCTCTAAAAATGAGATCCTGGTAACTTTGCTGTGTGCACAGAAGGAAAACGGCTTCCAGGGGCTGGGACAGCAGCACCGAGTGCCCCGTGCCCACCCCCCTCCTGGGCAGGCAGCCGACCCCGCCGTGGGGCATCTCCCCTTCCCTGGCACGGGAAATGTACAGCTGGGCACTCAGCAGAAAGCGCCCAAAATGCAGCAAAGGTTATCCCCAGGAAAAGGGAAAGGGCTTTCCCTCTGCAGGTCCTGAACTACTGAAGCTTTCCACGGAGTCCTGCGGGTAAAATCGCGCTGGAGCAGCTGAATTCCAGGGTCATTTCTAAGACACAGAGCCCCAAACCACGGAACCTTCCTGCGCTTCAGAGTGAACCTCACTGTGCCTCCACAGCATCACAGAGTCCATTTTCACAGGTGAAAGTCACCCAGTTATGCTGTGAAGCACCAAACAGTAACGCAGAGAGCTCCAGGAACGTTCCCTGCCCGCACAAAGGGAACAGCCACGGACAAGGACGGCGGAGCCTGAGAGAATCCTCGGTGAACACAACAGCCGGAGTCGGAACCGGCGGCAGAGCTCGCTCAAACCAACCCATGATTTACGGCGCCGCTGCCCTCCCCTTCTCCTGCCTGCCTCAGAGCTGCTCCAGATGTGCTGCCAGCTGTGCCAGCACCGGCACCGAGCTCACACGTCTGAGCACGTGGCAGGGCTGAGCCAGCCTGGCACCATCACCAGCCCTTCCCACAGCGGTGCCAGACCCAGCCTGGCTCTGCACCCAGCAAAACCAGCGGTGCCAGTTTGTAACCACAGCTGAGAGACACAGAACCCACCCCGAGATGGGCACTGAGACCCCAACATCACAGCAGAGCCCCCAACCATCACAGCAGAGACCCCAACATCACAGCAGAGATCCCAACATCACAGCAGAGATCCCAACCATCACAGCAGAGACCCCAACATCACAGCAGAGCCCCCAACATCACAGCAGAGACCCCAATATCACAGCAGAGATCCCCAATATCACAGCAGAGATCCCCAATATCACAGCAGAGATCCCAACATCACGGCAGAGACCCCAACCATCACAGCAGAGACCCCCAACACCACAGCAGAGATCCCCAATATCACGGCAGAGACCCCAACCATCACAGCAGAGAC
>VYZT01019187.1:21345-141013 GCA_013400735.1 Pomatostomus ruficeps | reverse complement strand
ATCACAGCAGAGACCCCAACCATCACAGCAGAGATCCCACCATCACAGCAGAGACCCCAACCATCACAGCAGAGACTCCCAACATCACAGCAGAGACCCCCAATATCACAGCAGAGACCCCAACCATCACAGCAGAGATCCCAACATCACAACAGAGACCCCCAACACCACAGCAGAGATCCCCAATATCACGGCAGAGACCCCAACCATCACAGCAGAGACCCCAACCATCACAGCAGAGATCCCAACATCACGGCAGAGACCCCAACCATCACAGCAGAGACTCCCAACATCACAGCAGAGACCCCCAATATCACAGCAGAGACCCCAACCATCACAGCAGAGACTCCCAACATCACAGCAGAGACCCCAACATCACAGCAGAGACCCCAACATCACAGCAGAGATCCCCAATATCACGGCAGAGACCCCAACCATCACAGCAGAGACGCGGGAGCCCCCTGGCAGCACAGGAGAGCAGGAACGAGGTTTCTTTCCATCACTTCCCCACCAGAACCTCTCCAGGGTTCCTGAGCACCCCTCGGCCCCGAGGTTGGTTGTCCCCCAGGCCCAGCAGAAGGATCACAATTAAGAGCAGTGACATCCTTACCTTGATTCCCGTCATGGTCCGCTGGAAGGCACTTGGAGAGCCGGGGCTTCAAAGCTGCCTCGCCATCATGTGATGTGACATCGTGGAGAATTTACTGGGGAAACAAAAAAACCCCACAAGTGTGAAATGTGACTGTCGATAAAGTAATCCCCAGCAATCAGACAAAATTAATTGTGTGAACATCATTGATCAAACCTACTTAATACGTTGGGTTTGTGGAAAGCTGGAATGTAATTTCATTACCAATCTGCTCCATCCTAATGAAATTTCTAATAACACTTTAATTTTGATTTCGGTTAAGGGGAGAATGATGGAAATTTTCTTTTGCTTCTCTTGTAAGGTTTTATTTTATTGGTTTTCTGCAATGCGAGGGATACTAATTTTTTTTTTAATTTGACATTTTATTATCAGGGGGCTTAATATAACAACACAGATAAAAAACAAAATTACAAAACAGACAAACCTCACAGAAATAGAATTGATGTCAAACTTAAGGAGGCTAATTTTAAAGAAATTGATTTATTTTATGAGTGGTTATGTGGTTGGGTTTTTTTTTTTAAAGTTCTAGCTGATTTTCTGACCTAAAGTGATTTAAATAACACTGGTTTGCAGTTGCTTTGCCATGGAGCTCTCCCAGGACAACGCTGGGAGAGGCAGCGCCATGCCTGTGTTTGTAATGGGCAGATTAAGGGTGGGCAGCGAGGCCCCCTCGGTTCGGACAGAACCAAGATTTCACCCTCTGGGTCAAGTTTCAGAAAGCACCATTCAGGGGAGGGGTCAGAGGTTAAGCTGGCAGTGAGGGAGCATCAGGCAGGTAACTAAACGGGGGGATTCGCAGAGGTGCCCACTGTGCCAGAGCCCTGGGACCCATCCTGAAAGGATCGTGGCAGAGGAAATGCCAACATTACAGGGGAGGCTGAGCAGAAATCAAACTGATGGACCCAAGGATTGCAGCCGTGTGGAGAGCAGGCCCTGCTCGCGGGCTCCGCCTGGCAATCTCCTGTCCCTGGGCACGGCCGGCGTGGCGGGAGGGATGCTCGGGGGCACTCCAGTGGCTCCCAGGCTGTCGGGGCCTCCGCTCTGTGCTGAGCAGACAAGGGAGCACGGAGCGTGCACGCTTGCTGCAGGAAGGTGATGCTCTTTGACTACTGAACTGGTGCCTGTCTCTGCTATTTCCATTTTCAGCAATCTGATGTGGTTTGGAGATTTATTCATGACCGGTGTAGTGAAAAATTGGAAAAGGCTAGCGGGATAGCCATGGCCTGGAGATCCAGCGGCTGATTGAGGCTACAACTGAATTACTGTCAGAGGCATCATGCAAGGTTTACTCCGGCGAGTGGGAAGTTGAATCTTTATATTAATAAGTGAACATGAACTATCAGAGAGACTGGCATATGTCTGCTGCTGCGGGCAGGGCTGGGAAGGAGCTGTCAGATCAAGGGGAAACTCGAGCAGACAAATGGAGAAGCTCCAGTGCCCCCTTCACGTGCTGCAGAGGTGTCTCAGCAGAGCGGGAGGATTTACTGGTGCACAAAGGCTCGGAGCTGCCTCAGACTGAATCCCTGGGTGAAAGCAGGCAGGGAGTCTTGGCTGTTGCTCCGTTCCGCAAACACCGGTGAAAATCCAGGCCCTTGTTTGAAATAAAACCACCACGCTGACCACAAGGGACACTTGCTGCTCATGCACGGCCAGAAATCCCAGTCCAACCAGGAACACCGGTCCCTGAGAACTCAGTGAAACCCATTAACACAAACCAAACCCAGGAAACCCAAACCCAGAGCAAGTGCTACAGGAAGGATAATTTTTGCTCTGTTTCCAAAAAGAAAAGGAAAACGTGCTGATCACTGCCCGGCCCCTTGGCACCGCCCTCTTCTGGGGCCACTTTCAAAGCCGCTCCACATTTATTTCCACACCAAGCACAAGGAACCCCTTTCCGTCTTGCTTCCCACCTCCTGGGTGTGAAAGGACGGGAGGAAACGTCCCTTTCCACAAGGCCGGTTCTCCCCACGCCTGAACTTCTAAAAAATAAAGCAAAGAAGCAACTTTTAACCCCTATGCTAATGAGGCCCACCTTATATGGCAAGGTCGCCCATCTATGGCAAAGGGGGTGGGGCTATGCCAATGAGACCCTCCTTATATGGCAATGCGCCCATATATGGCAAAGGGGTGGGGCTATGCGAATGAGACCCTCCTTATATGGAAATGATGCCATATATGGCAAAGGGGGCAGGCTATGCCAATGAGTTCCTCCTTATAAGGCAAGGCCGCCCATATATGGCAATGGGGCAGGGTTATGCAAATGACACACCCCGTATTTGGCTAGCCCACCCTTATATGGCAAAGGGGGTGGGGCGATGCTAATGAGGATACCCTTATAAGGCAAGGGCCTCCTTTTATGACAATGGGACGCCTTTATATGGCAATGGGGACGGGGCTAAGCTAAGAATGCCATTGCCATGTAATGATTGCCTCGTTAGCATGACCACGCCCCCATTGCCATATAAGGACACCTCATTAGCATCGCCCTTATTGGCGAGGAGCAGCCAAGGGACTTTCTCCGAGCAGAGAGGCAGCAGAGCCGATTTCCGAAGAATTTATGGCTCCAACAAAGTTGCAGAGCAGCGGCCAAGTATGCAGGAGAGGTTGGGGTGAAAAATTATTTACAAAGTGAATGCCCCGAAGACACTTGTACTGGACAACAATTACGGCACCTTAATTAACTGAAATTTAGTTCGCCCGTCGACTGAGGCATGTCCAGTGCTAAAGTTATGCCACTACTGCTGTCTACGACTGGTTAATGAATATAAATCAGATGGTTTATAGTTAGTGAACATGTAATAGGCTTGCAATGAGTTGAATTCCAATGCAAAATGCCTGGGGATAGGAACATGCCATCCATAAAATATATATAAATAACAGATTTACATTTCTACGAGGGGAAAACCAAAGCTCTGCTCCCATCTTGGTATTCTCCCAGCTTGACAGAGCCGAGCTCCAGTTCCCCAGCGAGACCTGGGATCGATAGGGAGGAATTTGAGGGTCTGATTGCCCAAGGTGCAGCTCCTGAAAGGCCAAAACTCTCCCGTGTCCTCGCCAGCCAGGGAGCCCCGTGCTGTGCCCGGTCAGAGCTGCTCGGGAGCAGTGCCCGAGGGCAGGAGCACTGAAGGTGACCCCTGAAGGTGCCCAGCAGCTGGTGCAGGTACCAAAGCCTGGCCAGAGGCAGCTGAGGGCAGTGCTGCCGTGGCTGACTCTGACTCAGGGCCTGGGGACAGCAGGGGACAAGGCTCTGCTTTTGCCACGGCTCCTTCTGCGCAGACCTTTGCTGCTAGCAGGAGAGAAGAGCAGACAGCTGAGCCTCCATCTCTGGAGAGAATTCAGGATAAAAAATAAACCGACGGCAGCGCCCTGCCCCTTGTTCTGCGGTCAGCCCTGAGCGCACGTTGCAAACAAGAAAATCTCTCCAAGTGCCTTGAAAAATAACCTCAGTTTTGTGCCAGCCAGAGACCCCTGCAGCTGGGAACAGCTTTGCCCAGGCTTGGCATCATCCAGGGTGTGGTTCCAGGTCAGGGATGGGATGGGATGGGATGGGATGGGATGGGATGGGATGGGATGGGAGACTGCTGATCTTTGGGGTGCCCTGCAAAGGAGCCTCTCACGCCACTCCTGGCAGATAAAGCTACTCTGGGTCATTCCGTGCTGGGTGCCCAGAGGAAGCTGTGCCCCAAACCCCAAACTCTGGGGGAGTTGTTGGCACCGAGCCTGAGGTGGGAACAGCCATCAAAAAAAAAGACCCAGTGTCAAAAAAACCCCAGTCTCAGCTCTTTACATTTCCTTGCTGCAGAAGCAAGAAATTGTGGACTTTATTTATTGCACAAATTAGGTACAAGAAAATTATTTTCGTAATGTGAGACTTGATGAATGTTCTCAACTCTCCACCCTGCTAGGAAGAGGGGGTTACAATGAAAATTATTTACAAAGCATGTGCTACCCTGCAGGGATATTTATTCAGGCAGGGGATGTTTCCGCAGATTTTGTTGACAAAGGCAAATCAAATTACATTTTTGTGAACATTACAACGAGCATCTTGATTTGCTATGGACATCAGCTGGCTCCTGACTGAGCCTGGGAAGCAGCTCGGGCCCAGCACCCTCCAGGCACCTACAAAGGTGGTCATTTTTGGGAACAGATGGGTAAAGTGCTCTGCAAGCTGTTCATGCTCTTCTAAATATTGACTGGGAGTTTTTATCCCTCTAAAATGTATATAAATGGTTATAAACCCCACACTCAGATTAAAGGTGGTTAATGGCTGTGGGGGCAAGGGGAGGCCCTGCAAGACCCCCAGATGGGGGTCATGGCCCCCAGACCCCTGGCAGAGCAGCAATGGCAGGGCTGGAGCTCACCTGAGCCCTGCCTGCCCCAAAAACCCCCACCAGGGGTATGAACACACCTGCAGGTGGATCGACACACAGAACACATGTGCAATAACAGCATTTGAAATCCGATTATTGTTACTGCCTTAAAATGTCTCCTTTTAAGGAGGACACGGGAACAGCATCCCTGGCAGGAGCTGCTCGAGCAGGAGCCCTCACCTGCAGCCTGATGGGGAGGAAAGGCTGCTGCACAACCAGGGCTGGGATTTTTCCTCAATTCCTGCACTAATATCTTTCCCCAGAGGCTCAGGGTTAGTCTGAGATCTGGCACAGCTCTCTGTCCAGAGCTCTCTGGGAAGAGCAGAGCAACACTTAGACCATGGATTCTCACAGCAGGAAGGAATGGTTCGGAGCTACTGGAAAATCACCGCAGTGCAACATCACCCGTCCCGCTTGATTAAACCCTGGGCCTTAAACTTGGTCCTCAATCAGGTCTCTGGGAAGTCCCAGCAGATTACAGCATCCCTGTGCTCAGCCATCATAATGACTTGTGAGTGATTAGCTTAACCAGCATTTCACCCAATTCAATTTCCATGGCTGGCCTATCCGTACCAGGAAAGACGTTCACATTAATTTTTACATAATTAAATCAGGAATGACCCCGGTGCCAATGAAATAAAACCTCAATTCTTCCCGGGCTCCAGCACACTCAGCTCAGCTTTAACCCTCAGAGCACAAAACTTGGCTGGAAGGGGCAGATCTGGCTCCAGGTGCTCTTCCGTGGGTCTGCCAGCCCCAGGCTGAGTGACCCCACATCCACCCTGCTCCTAAATCCCCATCACAGCACCGGAGAACCCTCTTGCACAGACCCTGCACCTCACTCCAACTTTTATATTGAATTTTATGGAACGAGCCTAAACGAGCAGCACAAGGCCCTGCTGCTGAGGGGTGTCCCAGCTCCCTGATTTCCAAGGAGCACCTGGTTCCCGTGCGCTGCCAGGAGCCACAGTTTGTCTCTCTGCCCACCATGAGCTGCCCCACGTCCCGACCACCTGGAGAACCAAGGGTGAAGGCCAGGTCCTCCCTCCAGTGCCCTCCCAGGACAAGTCCTCCCTTCCTCAGCAGCCCTTCCAAAAATCTGCATCCCCTCGGCCCCTCTGCCTGCAGCTCCCACTGCCCTGTTCCCTCCCTGGGATGTGACACTGGACTCAGCGGTCTAACGAGGATAATTACCGAGTGTTTCATTAACCAACACCCCCGTGCAGGCGGCAGCGGTTCCTCACTTCTACTGTAATTTTAATTGGTGGGCAAACATGATCTTCGCAGAGACAAAGCCTCATTCTTCTCTCCCTTGCAACAGTTTAAATCAATACTAACCCGGGGCTGCTTGGAAATATTTAATGAAAACTATTTTGACAGAAAATTGGATTCTTGATGAGGCAAAATATTTGTTTTCAACGGAAAAGTTTCACGTTGCGGAGAAGCCAAAACTTTTTCAATTTTCGCTGCAAGGTCAAATCTCAGCCTTGGCCCTTGTGCATCCTTTGCCGTGGATGAAGGGAAGGTGTGCAGGCAGCCACGGGGATGAGATCCCACGCCAGGCGCTCCAGGCTGGAGCCAGGAGCCCTGGGACACCTGTGGAGGTCACAACCTTCATGCTGTGACCTGTGCCACTGGCGCTGAGGGCACGTGGCACGTCCTGGGAGTTGGAGCAGTGGCACGGAGCGAAGCGAGCCCCCAGCTCAGCGCAGGCGCCGTGCCCGAGGGCTCTGCCTGCGCGTTCACCTTGAGGTGAAATTAGCGATGGCAAAAAAACACCTTACTCAGGTCTTGGCTAATGATTATCCCATTAAAGAATCAGCTGACATAATATCATTCGGTGGTTTTATAAACCTTGGTGACAACAAGACTGATGGGGCCTAAAGCCCTGACAGCTCAACTGCCCAGAAAAGAGGAAGGCACAGGGATTCGCTGTTTTACTGTACTGTGAATTTCATGGCACTAAAAACCCACAATAAAATAACCCTTGGGAAGGGGGGTAACCTCTGCCTGTCCCCAGAATCACACGGGTGCTCACACCCAGCCCTGCCACGCTGGCACGTCTCACCCAGCCTGCAAACTGCAAGAGGAGCAAGTCCCAGTGAGCGGCCGGGCTGCCCCAACCTCACACAGCAGCTGGGGGGGGTTTCTCCCCGCTTCTGAGCCCCCAGAGAGGAGCTCTGCCCAGTGACCCCAGCCCCAGCAGCGATGCTGGGAGTGCTGAGCTCGGACTCTGCGGCAGCAGCTCCACATCCAACCCCGGCTCGGCCGCCGCCAACTGGGGACAAGGTGAGGTCAACCCGAAAAGTCACTCACACGGCGCAGGTGTCTGGCACAATTAGCCCATTTAACTCAGAAGGAAAAAATAAATAAAGCGTGTGTGCTGCAGCTCCTGTCCTCGCCCACGTCCCCGTGCCGGAGCCATCGGTGCCTGCAGGACAAGCCCCAACCTCGCAGGACCTTCAGCAGCTCCTGGCGCTCAAACCCCAACCTCGCAGGACCTTCAGCAGCTCCTGGCGCTCAAACCCCAACCTCGCAGGACCTTCAGCAGCTCCTGGCGCTCAAACCCCAACCTCGCAGGACCTTCAGCAGCTCCTGGCGCTCAAACCCCAACCTCGCAGGACCTTCAGCAGCTCCTGGCGCTCAAACCCCAACCTCGCAGGACCTTCAGCAGCTCCTGGCGCTCAAACCCCAACCTCGCAGGACCTTCAGCAGCTCCTGGCGCTCAAACCCCAACCTCGCAGGACCTTCAGCAGCTCCTGGCGCTCAAACCCCAACCTCGCAGGACCTTCAGCAGCTCCTGGCGCTCAAACCCCAACCTCGCAGGACCTTCAGCAGCTCCTGGCGCTCAAACCCCAACCTCGCAGGACCTTCAGCAGCTCCTGGCGCTCAAACCCCAACCTCGCAGGACCTTCAGCAGCTCCTGGCGCTCAAACCCCAACCTCGCAGGACCTTCAGCAGCTCCTGGCGCTCAAACCCCAACCTCGCAGGACCTTCAGCAGCTCCTGGCGCTCAAACCCCAACCTCGCAGGACCTTCAGCAGCTCCTGGCACTCAAACCCCAACCTCGCAGGACCTTCAGCAGTTCCTGGTGCTCAAACCCCAACCCCGCAGGACCTTCAGCAGTTCCTGGTGCTCAGGGAGAGCTGGGCAGGGCATGTGGCCTCATCTGCTGCTTTTAAAAGAGGCACCAGGCAGCTGAGCACTGGCCAGAAAGTGCCTTCCACTCTGCCTTATGATTACATATATATAGATATGTATACATTTAAATTTTTTTTTACAACCCTACCAAAATAAGAAATTAGCCAAATCAAATAAAGCCTTGGCCTAAGGCAGCGCTGCATCCCAGCATTCCATATTATGCATTTTAGAAGGGGAGGGAAAAGGAAAAAAAAAAAAAAGAAGCTTTGCTTTTCTCCCCCTTTGCCTGGGTGTCATGAGCAAGAAATGAACAGCTGACCTGAGTTTGAATTTAGAGTGTTCATTAATAGGATATTATGCCATATGCTCAGCACACTGTCTTTTTTTTTTAATACAGCCGCCAATTTGAGAGAATTTCTAATTAGTAATGGTATAATGAGAGTATTCAGAGGCTAATGTGGTGGGTGGGGAAGCGAAATAGATCGCTTGGTGCGGACTGGAAATATTTCTGTTCGAATTCCTGGTGAAATAATGACCCGCCGTAAAGGGCTGCGATCTCTGACAAATGAAGGACGCTCGGGGAGGTTACAGGAACTGCGCAGGGAGCATTTATCAGAGCGGGGGGAAAGGTGAGACAATTCGGGCTGCCCGAGCTTCACGCAGGAAAAACGCTTCAGTGGGGCTGGGCTGGACGGGAGGGAGGCAGGGAGGGAGGAGGGAGCACAAAGGAGGCCCGGGGAGGGAGAGCCCTGGCAGGGGGGATGCTCAGCTGGGTGGAGGTGCCAGGAGAACCTGAGGGGGCTCTGATCCTCCTTGCCCCACCAGCACCCAGGGAGGGGTGCCCAGCTGGTGACAGCTTGGGGACAGCAGCCAGCAGGACACAGCGTGGGGACAGCAGCCAGCAGGACACAGCAGTAGGGGATGCTCAGAAGCACAGAAACCCCCCCGAGCAGAACCATCCGTGCCCGGCAGCTGCTGGGAGCCAGAGGTGAGGGACCCAGGGACAGGGAGCCCAAAATGCCTTTTTTGGCATGCAGGAGTTTCGGGAAGTGATTTTGCTCTGTATTTGGGGGTCACACCGTTTGCTGTCAACACCCTTATAGGAAATGTGGATTCTGGAGGCACGGAACAGGTGGGTGTTTGGTGGGAACCTGTTGGTGTGAAGCGTTCAGTGTGTTTTTAATAAAATGAAGCTTTGAGGGTTGGGAGCTGACAGAGAGCCCTGTCTGAGGCCACTTTACCCTGCAGGGGATAAACCTACACAAACCATGGCACAGGCCCAGAGGAGTCCATCCAAAAAATCCCAGAGTGTCCTTGCATTTCAACTCAGATTTTTACAGGACAGAAAACGGACAGATTTTCAGTGGTTTGCAAAAAGTCAGGCTGCAAGGCAGAAAAATGATCTTTCCCCTATTATAAAAACATAGCACTTCCAAAGTGGAAAATAGAACATTTTCCCAGGAGAAAAGGGGTTTGATCTGGGGTGGGTATGGGAGTTGGGCTGTCTGGTCTAACAGCACAAGCCTGTTCCTCTGGTTTCAGAGGGAAATTCCAAGCAGTGACAGGCAAAATCTGCATGTTGGAGGTATAAAAAAAATTAAAAGTAATAAAATTATTGTCTTTCTCCCACGTCCCAGCCAGCCCATGGTCCCTGGTGAGGGGATGCACCCTGTGCTGCAGAGGACAGTGTTCCCGCTCCCACTGTGCCAGCTTTGGGAACGCCGTGGCTCCTCCGTGCAGCCTCTGCTGGAACACATGCAGATTTCTCCAAATGAGCTGTCGTTAATTTGCCTTTTGATTGGACCAATTAGATCTCTAACACTGTAGGAAATAATTTTTTACTAATGATTAAGCTGCCGACCAGGAGCTCCCCTCTCCCGTGTGCCGGTTTGACGGCGTTGCCATCTCCCCTCGGAGGAAGCCACTGAAGCTCTGCGGCCGTGGGGTCTCCTCCTGCTGTGACACACACGGATCGGCCAGGAAAGGGATCGGAGCAGCCTGGGATGGCCGGCAAAGCACAGAATTCTGGGATGTTTTGAGTGGGGAGGGACCTTAGAGCCCATCCAGTTCCATCCCAGCACCTTCCACTGTCCCAGGCTGCTCCAAGCGCCATCCAACCCCTTGGGATGGGGCAGAAGAATTTCTTCCTAACTTTCCATCTCAGCCTGTTCTCTTCCATTTTAAACCCTTTCCCTCTCTCCTGCTGGGGATTTGACAGCCAAGGACCAGGCAGAGCAGAAAGGCAAAGCTCTCCTCAAGCCCCAAAGCAGACCAGGCACCCTGGGATTGTGTAAACCCTGCTTGGAAAATTAAATATTCATAATGCTCATATTAGATTCTAGAGCACCTTTTAGGAAGAAATAAATGAGATTTGCTTTAAAAGAAGGAAAAAGGCACAGGGGCCATGTAGAACCAAGCCACAGCTTCATAAATAATATGTTTTTATGCCAACACTCAACAATTAAAAGGCTTAAGATTCGTTTTGGAGAATGAATCGAGCTTAAAATTCATTCTCCTACCCTCTTCCACGTGCACAGGAAAATTAATGCATTCCCCCAATATATTTTTAAGAGGGATTTATTCCTTGCTCTCACGCCACCCTTATTTTCCGGAGTAATGGATGTGAGTGGCGAAGTGTAAGCAAGGTTTTTTCCCCTCCTTTAAAGTCAATCCCCATCTTGTCAACAGCCCAGCCCAAATCTGTCACACCTCGAGGCTCTGCATGGTCTCTGTCTGGAGCTGCTCCCCCTGACCCTGTGCCCTGGAGGGGAGCAGGGGCAGTGGCACGGTGCCAACGGGACACCTGGCATGGCTGGCACCTCCATCCCCACCCAACCCAGCGTTCCCAACGCTCAGAGAAGGGAGAAAATGGAAGGGGCACAGGCCCTGCTGGCTCTCGAGAGGGACCCCCAACCCCACCCAGGAGCATCCCCCAGCTCATTTCACAGCCCATTAGCCAGAAATAAATATTAATATAATACGATATTATTCTGATGAAAGTGAAAAATGTGACTATAATAAGGCTCTCGTGCTCCACTCGGATTAATGCCCCCGTTAATTACCAGCGACTCCTGTGGCCGGCAGCCCGACGGGACCCATGCTCAGGGCTCACCGTCGGGAGCTTCCTGAGGTCCAGGGAGAGCCCAGAGTGACACTGGGGTGGAATAAACCCTCTGGGAGCTGGTGCAGGGACAAGGAGCAGCCACCAGCACCCTGAATCCCGGGAACACGCAGTGGGAATGGTGCCCAGGGAACGCGTGCAGAGCTCTGGTCACTGGGCCCCAGGAAGTTCCTCCCCAGCAGTATTTTTCATATTTTTCACTCATTTTCTGCCTGAAAGCACTACCCAAACTCAGCCTGAACTTCCAAAGGGGTTCTGTCATCCCAAAAATCCATCCAAAGAGCTTCCTTTCCCAAAACATTCCAGCTGATGGCTGGGCTGCCACCTGACACTGCCACGGAAAGCACCAGAATTCTCTGGAGCCACTGGGCACTCCTGGGAGGTTTGCAGGGATCAGAGCATGGACAGTAGGAGCTGGGGGAAGGTTCTGGGGTGAGAAAAATGATTCTCAGCACAAGAACCAGCTGTGGACACTGCAACCAGTGCCATGGACATTCCAATAGTGCCATGGACACTCCACCAGTGCCATGGACACTCCAACAGTGCCATGGGCATTCCACCAGTGCCATGGACACTCCACCAGTGCCTTGGACACTCCACCAGTGCCATGGACACTTCACCAGTGCCGTGGACACTCCAACAGTGCCATGGACACTCCACCAGTGCCATGGACATTCCACCAGTGCCATGGACACTCCACCAGTGCCGTGGACACTCCACCAGTGCCATGGACACTTCACCAGTGCCGTGGATACACCTACCAACGCTGTGGACAATCCAACCACTCCTATGGACATTCCACCAGTGCCATGGACATTCCAACAGTGCCATGGATATTCCAACAATGCCATGGACACTCCAACAGTGCCTTGGATATTCCACCAGTGCCATGGACACTCCAACAATGCCATGGACACTTCACCAGTGCCGTGGATACACCTACCAACGCTGTGGACAATCCTATGGACATTCCACCAGGGCCATGGACATTCCAATGGTGCCATGGACACTCCAACAGTGCCTTGGACACTCCAACAGTGCCATGGATATTCCAACAATGCCATGGACACTCCACCGGTGCCATGGACATTCTACCAGTGCTATGGACATTCCAATAGTGCCATGACCACTCCAGCAGTGCCATGGCCACTCCCTGCTCCATGCTGGGCACCCAGTGCAGGTGGCCCCGTGTCACACAGACCACACCAGCCCCATTCCACCTCGGCTGCACGACTCTGCCAAAATCTCCCTCTCCCCTTTTCACCGAACTTCCCAACCCAGCTCTGCAGACTTTTCCCCCGGTGCTCCAGGCTGACACAGAAATCCCTCCCCGCCGAGGCGCTGCTCGGGGAGCGCTCGCTCCTTCCCGACACGTGCGCGGCCTCCTGGGAGGTGGAACGGATAAGCTGACACCTCGAAGGAGGTCTGGGATGAAAAATGGCAAAGCTGTGACAAATCTGTGTCAGCACAGCCCTGGGGCTGGCAGCTGCCGTGCCCTGTCCCGAGCCACCCGCGCTGTCCTCGCTGGGATGGGGCCTTGGGAGAACCGCATCCCAGGAAACGCCGCTGCAGCTCTCGCCCGTGCCCGTCTCCCTTTCAGATGGTGTTTGGGAAGTTTTGCCAGCTTTACTTTGCACAGCCTGGTGCTGTTCATTTTAGGTTTGTTAGAAATGTTCTCCAGCTGAATACTGAGTGAAATAAATTCAAATCCTACTCTGCAAATGACACTGCACATAAATATTCAGTAAATTAGCAGCACACTTTTATAGATTTATCAGTCATTGCTGGCACAGAATGACAGGCAATGTTGTAGCTGAAATATTAATGCTGACAAATTAATGATTTCTGAGTAAATGATGTCATTTTTGCACCGTTTCATTAAAATTTACTCACTTTCAATATCAGCTTCATTTCTACGCCAAAAAAAAAATTAAAATCATTTTCATTCTCTTTCTGTCTCTCTCTCTTTTCTCTTTCCCTCCAGGAGCCTTTTTTTGAACCCAAAGGGCATAAATTTCTCACTCAGAGGAAGAAGAGGGGCTGAAGTTTGTGGGGAGGGCAGTGCAGTGCAGCCCTGTCCCCCCTGGTAGGAGCTGGGTCCTCTCTCTGCACCGTGCTCGAGCCGGGAGCTCCCTGCTTGGAGCATGGATCAGACCCATGGAACAATCCCTGCCTCTGCCAGGACCCCTCAGCCTGGAGCCGTCACATCCCCAGCCCTGGGCTGGGCTGCAGAGCCATGGAGGGGGAGGTTGGGTGTCCCCCCACACCAAGAGCTCCATGAATTCCGTCCCAATTCTTCCACGGATCCCCCAGAGCAAAGGAGAGAGCATCTTTGGGGTTCACAGCAGCTTGAAAAGAGAAAGCCGGGTTTGGCCACAGGGAATCTCCTCCCCAGAGCCTTAGCCACCAGCTGCCATCTTTAATATGCCACATTGGGAAATTTTGGCAAATTACCCCATCAAAATCTTCCCTGCCTTGTCTGTCACCCGGAGCAGGACTGGTGACATCTCTGACAGGTGACTGACAAAGACAGTTGTAGTGGGGAAAAGAAAAAAAAGATTGGGGGGGAAAGGAAAAGGAAAAAAAAAAAATAAAAGCAGAGAGAAAGCAAGAGAGAAAGAGCCCAGAGAAGGTTTTACCCAGGGTTCCCTGGGCTGAGCTATATCAGTCAATCTCCGGGCTAATTCGTGTCAGTACTTGTTTCCTATCTCCTTGAGTCTCCAGCGGAAGGTTGATAAAATTGAAGTGGAAATGAAGTTGGATGCACAGGAGGATACATACAACAATAGCCTGGTGAAATGGGTTTGTATCCCTGATACACTCTTTGGAGCATCAGGATTCGTGGTGACCTTGACAGTGTCCTTGGGAGAATAAAATAAAATAAAAGGCAGAATTTCCGTCTGCCAGAAGAAATTTAAGCCAAGCGCCACATTTACCACATGGGCTCCGCGGCTGCTGGCACGGCGGATCCGGCTTATTTATCCAGCGGGGATTTGTGTTTGCACAAACACTTCCCCAGCTATCTGTGTGAAATGCAGAGAGAGCCTGCTCAGAGCTCTCTGCGCTGCTGGCTCTTGTAAGAAAGTCTCTGTTGCCTCCACCAGTTGTTGATGAATAAGAGGAAACTCGCCCCAGTTTAAATAAAATGTTCCTGGGAGTGTGTGTGCAGCGAGTTCCTCTGCAGGTGTCAGTCCTGGGTGAGCACAATCTCCGAGAGAAACTCCGCCGAGGCGCTCCTGGTTAAATACAGCACGGATCTCTGTTTGCCAGCCCCTGGAAATCCAAACACTGGGAATAGCTGTGCTGAACGGGAAGGGAGAGGGGGAGAGAGCCCATGAATGTGTGAAAATGGGGATCATGCTGATGTTTTATCCACTCTTATTTACTGCCGCGGCCTCTTCCCCTCGCTCCAGTAATTCTGGAAGTGCCCCCCTGACTGATGGATGCCCTGAGTGCCCGGGTTTATGGAAAGCCAAGGATCAGACGAGCAGCTCTGCTTGGACCCTTCCCCTCTGGCTTCCCGAGGGATTTCCGCAGCAGCCGTGCTGCCCTGCCTGGATGATGGATCAGAGGTTTCCCATAAAGCCCAGGGCAGCCCAGGTTTTTTATGAGGCTGGAGAAAGGAGGATTTTAGGTGTCGATTTGCATTGCAGATAAACCCAAGGAGGCAGCAAGGTTGCTTTAGGTGCTGTTCCTGCTGCTTACAGCCCCCGCAGACTTCTCAGTACAACACGAGGAGATTTTGGATGTGTGAGGCACAGCACTGGCAGGTTTAGGGATCTCTGACCAGGGAGGCTTTCCCTCTGGGACTAAATCCACACAGCATCCCATTTAATCTCGACTGAAAGGTTTGTTAATTCTAATTTGGTGGCACTGGTGCTAGAGAAGAAGGACATGGGTAGAACTGATGCTTCCCCTCAGCGCTGTCCCTACATCCAAGGAAATGCTGCTGGGATGCAGCAGCTTGCTCAGTAATCTCCTGGGTTTTACAAAGACCTTCATGGAAGAGAGATTTGAAGCAGCAAGTTTAGGACCCTGTGCCCAAGAAGAGGCTGATCCCAAAAGGTGCACAGAAAATTGGACAAAATCAGGTAAAAACATCAAAACAAAGAGATCCTGAGAGTGCTCAGAGCAATGTCAGCAGCTTCTCATGGTTTGCCTGGGCCTGGGCCTCAATCCCAGAGCGAAAGTGGAGTTGAGACCCCAAATTTACAAGAAATTAACCCAAACCTACAACACTCCCCGCGGAAGGGCAGCGCCCCAGAGCACCCTGGGCCACCAGCACCCACGGCCCCCAGGCCCCCGGGTGTGGCGAATAAAACCCAGCTGGCTTTTTCCACTCTGCTGCCTGTGAGAAACTGATGACAACCTGTTTGACCGCTGACCTCTGAACTTGACCCCCTGCTAATACCTTCAGCTGCTGATTGTCATGGGTGGCTGGCAGAGCCCTTTGTCTTTTGCTGTTTTGGAGTCCAGACAGATAAATGATTTCTATTTGTCCTTTGGCGCAACGGAAGAGCTGATCGATATTATCCACGAATGATGTCAAGGATTTGTCGCCACAGCTTATGAATGACAAAACACTACCCAAAAAAACACCTTTTGGGGCAAAAGATTGAAAGCTGGAAAGGTTTATTGATTTTTGCTTTCTTAAATAGCAGCTCAAGCCACAAAAGAGAAAACGAAAAGCTTTGTGTGCTAAAATGCAGCAAAAAGCTTCCTCGAGAACAACGATTAGATCAGCTCTTGCATTTAAGTACTGTATGCCTTGCCACAGTCAACTGCTCAATTTTGTCTGCTAAGCCCACTGCAATTTTCCCCCGTTTCTCCTTATTTCAAAAGCTCTTGTATAGTGAAATACCCTGGAATAAAGGGCAGCTCTGCTTTTGGCCGCTGGGCAGCGAGGAGAAGGCTCCACATCTGCCATGCGGGCAGGGAGAGCTCGGGAGAGCAAGGCAAAGCGTCACCCTGGGGAGAGGGAAGCTCCCTGCTGTCTCACAGGATCATGGAATGGTTTGGGTTGGAAGGACCTCAAAGATCATCTCATTCCAAGCCCCTTCTCCCTACCCTTTCCTTCCTAAACCCACCACGAGCAGAGGAGAAGCTGGCAGAGAACATTCCCTGAACAAACACCGATTGAAGAGGGAGTTGATGAAATGAGTCCCCTCAAACATCTACCACGGTCCCAGTTTTGTGCCTGCTCTGGAGAAAGCAGCATTTACTATCCACTGGAGCCTGGGAGAACTTGCGGCTTCTAAACTCAGTGCCAGCCCCGGATGAAACCAGAGAGTTTCTCCCAGCTCCCACCCAGTCCCTGCCCTGCTTGAAGTTCAGTGAACCTTGCCCAGCCCTCAGGTGGTGATAAATGTCTGCTGAGGTCACAGGGTTTGGTTTCGGCAGCTCCAGGGAGGGATTACCTCGGTTTGAAAGGCTGGGGCTGCGCGGGGTGAGGGAGAATTCTTCTCCCAGCACGGCTGATCTGCATGAGTAACAAAACTCAGCAGAAATTTTGGTTTGGGAGCTTTGACCACTGAGATGAGACAACCCCTGGGAGCGCTTCTGCTGTGAGGACACGGAGAATAGAAAAAGTGCAGGGAGTAAAAAGGGAGCTGACCTGCAGCTCTGGGGAAGTTTGCTGAGCCTGTTCTGGTGGAACTGGGAGCTGTGTGACCCATGTTCCTCCAAAATGCCCACAGGAGCCTCCCGAGGTCCAGGGGAGTTCACCTCCCGGTTTACAGGCCTGTCATGGCATTAGAAATGATCCAAACCACTGAATGCTCTCCGGCCACATCACTCCTCTTCCCCACTTTGAGCTTTTATTTTGATCTGCCAAGTGTGTCCCGTCGCCGGTGCCAAAGGAAGTTCCCGAGACAATGTGCTCTGTGTTGTGCTCATGGCACTCACCTCCTCAGTTTTACTCCTTGGGTCACTTGACAGCTCGTTTCCCTAAATTTACAGGGCTCACATTTCAGGGATGTATTATTCATTATGAAAGAATCTGAATTCCTGCACAATGTCCTGGGTGGGAGCACAAACTGATTTAAGCACCTGGTGAACAGGCTGGGTGGCTCCAGCTCCGGGCTCTTCATCAGACGCTCATTAAGAGGCACAGCCTGGTTTCTAGTTTAGAATTTAATCCAAAAATACTTTAAATCTGAACACAGCCCCCCAAGAAAGGATCTGAGGATTTCTGCTCATCCCTGGAGCCCTTGGCATTGCCTTTCCCACTGGCGGTATTTTACACCCCGCTTGCGACAGCCAAGGCGCTTTGAAGGAAATGTTTTCTAAGTAATAAAACGCCTCCAAGAGCAGGGATTAGACATAATCCAATTCCTTTATCAAATAAAGATGCCATCGTGGCCTTTGGAGCACAAAGGAAGAAGTTCCCGGGCTGTTCCCATCTCACCATTCTACCCAGTAACACCCCCGCGCAGGCTGGGCCGGCGCTGCGACACAATGAGAGACGGAAAGGGCTCGGCCCCGCCGCCACCTGCTCCCGCTGCTGCATCATCTGGGACAGGGATTAATCCCTACATTTCCCTTTTCCATCTGCCTCGCATCAAAGGTAACCCCTGGCAGTGCGGGGACAGCACCCACGTGGAAGGGCGGGGAACGCCCCGCTCCTCCACAGACTCCGCTGGGACAAACGCGGGGCTTTCTTCAGGGCCCTGCTCGTTTAATTCGATTTTACGCATGGATAAAATGTTTTGTGAAGTTTCCACCGTGGGGTGTTGTAATTAAAAGTGGTGAACTCGATACGGGCTGTTGTAGGGCTGCCTTTGTCTGTAATTCAGGCACTGGCAGTGGTTTTTCACTCTGCAATTGGCATCTTTAAATGCCAAGAGCTTTCCAAAGGAGGGACAACTTGGAGAGGCACTCAGCAGTTGGGAAGTGCATCTGCTTAAAGATTACTCCTTCTCCCCCCAAAAAATGGAAATAGAAAAGAAGAAGGCAAAAAATAACTCCACCCCAAACTCCATAAAGCCTCCAACTTTCCATCAATGCCCAGGAGCTGTGGTGTTCTTCCAACAAATCTGCTTTTCCCTCCACTCCAACAATCCTGCAGTTTGCAGGGAGAAGGGTCCTGGCTGCTTTCAGTGCTTGAGGAATGACTCTGAAAGGCCATTTCAGCACCTGGCCAACAAACACACTGTGCTTCTTGCCTCCCTCCCTGGGAAGGAAAATCACAGGAACGGGCTGAAATCGTGAACAGCCAGAATAGGTGTTGCATCCACTGACTCCAAAATGAGATTTGTCATGGAACAGAGCCCTGGCATCCAGCTGTGGGTTCAGAGGAGATATTTCCCTACAGAGCTGGCTATTCCCCAGGTAAAAGAGCAATGAAATATCCCACGGGCGGTGGTTTCGGAAGCTCAGCCTTGCCAGGAGTTGGGTGCCAGCCCAGGTGCGGAGCAAGGTCGGAAGCATACCCACATTTCTGGAAGAGGAGCTGGCAAGAAGAGACTTTTCTCTGCCCCCGCCTCCCCATGAACTCACGGCAAGTCCCCGTAACAGATTGACTCCAAGCGCAGCTCTACGGCCAGCAAATCTTAGATCTTAATTTTATAATATCAGCCTCCATTCTATTTGACATTGATTTTTCCGCTAAGTCTCGCTGCAAATCCATGAATCAGCCCATGCACGGTAGGAGAATAAGAAATAAAACTTAAATACTTTCATGATTCTTTTCTCTGGAGCTGGCAGCAAAACCTCAGTAAGTCACCAAAAACCAGCGGAGGAAACGCATTCCCTGGAATTTTGCTCCACCCTTTGGCAGTGAGGATTATATAAAGGAGCTGTGTGAGGGACTTGTATACCAGAGGAGGGTTGGTGGGAATTGAGGAGCTCTGGTGAGCACTTTTCTGCACATTGCCCTATTTCCCTGTCATTTTATCTGCACGAGTCGGAGCCCCGATCCGGCCCGACGTGAATTAGTGTGAGGGCCATTCGCCACCTGTTTGATCTGTCAAGTTATGTGGGAAAGCATATCAATTAACAGCCGTGATTAGCTCATCAGCCTGCCCATCTGACAAAACAGTCACCCCCTCTGCAGCCTAATCCCCCCGGAAAGCCGCGGCAGGGCCGGCTGCGCGGCGGCGATGCCCGTGCGCCACGGCCCCGGAGTTTCACCCCGCAGCCAGCAGGTATTTGGGTTCAGTTCCCAGGAGCCTCCTGTGTTCCCTTCTAGCTTAAAAAGCTGGGACAGCGGCCAGGAAAAAGGACCTTCCGTGACCTGCTCTTAACCCCCGAGGAAAGTTACACAAACTCTTTCACGCTTGGCTGGGATCGCTGTGTAGGAGTTGGCCAAAACAATACTTTCCCTTGTGTTTGCCTACCTTATTAAATATCAATTAATATTTATGGAAGTTTATAAACAGTGCAGCTTTGGTTTCAAGGGTGCTTAGAAATCCGATCTCCTCCTCCTCCTGCTCTCCCTCCCCCAGGAGCATTTCTGCTGCTCAGTGCTGCATGGTGAGAACCCCGCTCCTTTCCAGGGGCTCCTGGGGCTCCCACCCTGCTCTGCTCCCACCCCTCACTGCCTGCAATTCTCTGGGGCACCCCTGGATCCCCCATCCTGCTCATCCCTGCCAAGAGTCCGATGCCAAGAAAGCCACGGCGGCACAGACAGGATCAGGCCTGATGGATTTATACCAAGTAATCTGTATTTATTGCAAGTCCATTCTCTTTTTTTCCCCCCCCTATTGACACACTACTTTGTTTTAAATTATGTTTAATTTAAAGGATTTTTCTGTACCCTTATTTCCTAGGAAGAGCCTTTCTAAAAGGCTCCCGCTGATTAATTGTTGCTGGGCTCCTGCCAAGAGTTGGAAGTTTTACATGTAAAGAGAAAATACGTCTCTCTCCACTCGCCCAGGCCTTTTCTATTCGGTACTTCAGACTATTTTACAAACATATGGCCTGTCATTCAAGGCAGAGAGCACCATCCTGCTGTCAATATTTCCCTCCCCATCACCAAGATTAACATCAGAGGCTCCAGCAGCAGAGGCTGGGGCCTGGCCTCTCACCCCAGCCCCACGCTGCTCTTTGCCATGCAGCAAACACGTCCCTGCACCAACCCAACGCGCCTGAGGAATTGCTCCTGCTCCTGCTTTCACTCCTCTGCTTATTTTTGCCAGATAAATCAACATAGCACAGATGTTCATTGCCCCATTTTTCACGGTCCCTTTTAAATTTACTCTTTATTATTTGTAGCAACTTGGAATGCTTGAAGTTTAATAATATTAAAGAACAAGGATTTTTTTTTTCTGCCTGCCCTTGGCTTCCCCTTCACATCAAGCCGAGCACTGTGGTTGCTACAGCGGGGTGTGACACTACCATGGCAGAAGCTGTAAAATATTATAGAATTCGTTTTCCTTTTATTTTCCAAACACAGATCACAGCCAGCACTGCCAGGGCTTTGCAGTTGTGCTGTGGCTCAAGCTGAGCTGCTCTCACAGCCGGGGGGCACAGAGGACAGGGACGGAGATGAGCCCACAGCAGCACCTTGAGCAAAACATCTGTGCCTGAGCGTCTTTTCATGTGAGACACTTCACAGAATCCCAGAATCCCAGACTGGGTTGGGTTGGAAGGGGCATTAAAGCCCATCCTGGGACAGGGACACCTTTCACTGTCCCAGGGTGCTCCAGCCCCGTTCAACCTGGCCTTGGGCACTGCCTGGGATCCAGGGACAGCCACAGCTTCTCTGGGCACCCTATGCCAGGGCCTCCCCACCCTCACAGGGAGGAATTCCTTCCCAATCCTTAATCTACCCCTGCCCTCTGGCAGATAAAGCAACACCTCCACCTCTCAGCTGAGACACATCCAAAAGCGTCACCCCAAAGCCATCTCCTCCCTGAGCACCCTGCACGGATCAGGCACCTCTGGGTGAGCTGCCGGGGCTGGAGGCAGCTCAGCCCCCTCTCTGGGGGGCTCTCCTGGCCCTGGGTGAGGGATGCCAGGGCACGGGAACGGCAGGAAAAGCAGCAGCAGCCCCGGCAGCTTATCAGCGAGGCCTATCGGGGACCATCGGAGGGCTGACAGATAAGAGGGTGTCAGGTTTAATACATCAGACAAACCTGTGCGCTCGGCCTGCCAGACCCTGCAACCTGAGAGTTTAAGAAGAAAGGGATTTAGGGCTGGATTCCTTTCTGGGCTTCCAAAAATAAACTTCTGCAAGCCCGGTTTAAAAAGCAACATTCATCAGGGGGAATCAAGTTCAGGGAAATCTGCTACACTGCTGCAAGAAGGAATAGCCAAGAAAAAACTAAACAAACAAACCAATCCCTGCTAGCAAATAAACCCCTCCATCTCGTGCACTGTTGTTATTTTTCACTCTTTCCCTCCACATTCACCTCCCAAACCTATCGCCATTTAATGCAGAAAAGTAGCTGTGATGTTTTAATAGCTCGGATCAATAGCAACCCCCTCCATCTTTCTCTTTTTTAACCTCCAAAATTATTTTAGGCAAGGCTGGGCCCATTTCGTCCTTATTTATTTATTACTTAATCGGTAGAGAACCCTTGAGGCAAAATAGCCTCGTTTGCAAGAAAGATCAGGTGCCAGGAGCGGCGGAGGCAGAGCCACAAATCAGCGCGCGAGGATCTCCGCGCAGCACATGCGGTGTTTGCTCACGTTACTTAACACAGTTTAACACAGGCTTTTCAAACACGACACTCGTTCATAGAGCCACAGCGTGGAAGGGCAGGAAGTTATTTCCAAACCAGGATCAAACCTGGAAAAAGGATTTCCTGGGGGAAGGCGCCTCCACCCCAAACAACGCGGCACAATCAATTTTTGCCTCGTTAACGCATCCCGTGAAAGATGCCCTGTCTGGCCCTTAAGTGTTGCTCCTGCGTGTCTCCCTTAAATCTCCGCAATTGTTACTCCTAATTATTATTTATGCAATTCCGTTTGCTCTGGTACAAAGTGCTGAATTCTGTGGGGAGGATTTCTTATCACATTAAAAGGACTCCCCAGACCATACAAATGTAGAATCACAGAGTGGTTTGGGTTGGAAAGGACCCTAAAGAACATCCAGCTGCACCCCTGCCATGGGCAGGGACACCTTCCACTGTTGCAGGTGGCTCCAACCCCACCCTGGGCATCCCTGGAGTGCTGTCCAAACGCTCCTGGAGCTCTGGCAGCCTCGGGGCCATGCCCATTCCCTGGGGAGCCCAGCACCTTCTGGAGAAGAACCTCTCCCTGATTTCCAGCCTGAGCCTGCCCTGGCCCAGCTCCAGCCCTTCCCTGGGTCCTGTCCCTGTTGTTCACTGTTGTACACTGTGCCTCACCTGTATTTCTCCAGCTGCAATGATTAAAGGATCCTCTCATTCCCTTCCCTCACCCCGTGTAGGGAGACAGGTAACGGATCCATCGGACAACCGGCATGAAGATGTCACTTCAACAACAGCGTGTTCCGAATGGGGGAAAAAGCGCAGATTTGGATGAAAGATCCAGGCTGAGGGATCAGCGTGAACCCCAAGCCGTGGGCAGGAGGGTGCAGGAGGATGACAGGGCCTCACCATGCTGGGGACAGCTGCCAGGAGAGGGAAGGGAGCAATCAGCCAAGCAAGAGGCAACACCTTCCCACAGATCATCCCGCACCTCCTGCCCAGCCAGGAGCTGCAGGGCTGGGGCTGCAGTCAGCCTCAATAACGAGCGCCATTAGAGAGGGGGATTTAAGTGTCAGCAAACTTAAGGTTGGCCGGCCGAGGGGACATTCCTTTAATGAATAGTTTTGTTGTCCGGGGATATTTACAGCCTCTGGTGGCAGCACTGCAATAACCCCACGCTGCAGCGCTGCTTACGGAATAAAACGACTCGCCTTAACCAAGCATACTGTAAATTTTCCAGGGCAGTGTCCTGTTGGAAACAGGGCCTGGCTGTGCGCTCACGTTTGATTTAGGGCACCGTGTTCCTTGCTGCTCTCTGTTCCTCGGCTGTACAGGAGATCCTCACTCCGTGCAGCACTTTGCCATGGGATGCTCACACAGGACAGGACACATAGTCCCCAGGGTCACCCACGTGTCCCCAAGGGCTGGGAGACAGCAGAGACCTGGTTTTGCACAGATTTATGCACAGGGGTGAACTTAACCAGAACTTCACCTTCTGCACTCAGCCAAACCCATGAGCTCACTCACAACTCCACAAGACTGAGGAGTTCAGCCAGGTTTGTGTTTTCCACACATGAACCAAAGTCAGACATTTCCTTTGGGTGTGGATTTTTGTCCTGCGCAGATCTGCCAATCCTGCCTGAACCCTCTGCTCCCAAATTTCAGCCATTACCCCAGGAGCCTCCTGCAAGACCTGAGAGATCTTTACAGGCTGACAGGAGCCACAGCTCAAACTTATAACAGTGAATTTAAGATCTTTCTGTATCTTTTCCATGCATCTGTGCTGTTTCACATGGATACACACATGGAAAAGGAGGAAATGTGCAGAAAATGAGAAATCCTCAGAAGAAAAAGGCAGGGTGAGAAAAATTCTCAGAACTATAGAAATACTCTAAGGTTCCCAAAAGAGCAGAGGAGAAGGGACAGTGGAAGCTGGCTGTTGGGCACAGGACTTTCCATGACCTCAGCTCTGCTCCGTGTGTCCTCCTGGAGGAGGAAAAAGGAGCAAAACACAGTTAATGATTAATTGCACAACGCAGAGCTCTCCCACCAAACCCCTTCTGAGCGTGCCAGATATTATTCTCCCACTTAATAAAAGCTTACCCTGAATCCCAGCCCGGACGCATCGCCCCGGGGGCTGGGACGCCGCGGTGACCTGGAGCCACCGGGGCTGAGCCCGCTCTTAACCCCAGAGTGCGGAGCCACTTCCCAAGTGACCTGCCATTGATTTCCAGTACGGCGAGGGGACAGTGGATTAGCAGTGTGTGTGTGGCTGGATCAGCTTCCAAGGTGGAAAACAAGCTCAGCCCGCGCTGGATCCGCGTGTGGGAAAATCCAGCGCCGCCCCCTCCAAAGCTCATCTGCAATTTGCGCTCCCACAGTGGTGGGGTTTTTATGGCATCACCCATCAGTCAGTCAACTGTCCCCAGAAAGCCAAACACCCCAAACTTCCAGGAAGCAGCACGGCTTCGCCTCCTACTCAGCCCTCCTGTTTGTGTTGCTTCCAAGGGGAGATATTTCTGGAGAGCGCAGGGAAAAAGGGAGCAGGCGGTGAACTTGAGCTGAAGGAGGTGGGAAAGAGGAACAGTGGGAGAATGCAGCTCTGCTCCATGGCCAGTGAGCAGAAAGGGAAACCATGACACCAGGGAATGCCACTGGCAACCCCCAGTAAAGATAACATTTACCCTTGGGGTCTCTAAAGAGGCTTTTGGAAAACACTCTATTTTGGAGCTTTGGGTTTCACAAATCCCCAAACCCTGCAGTAGCTGCTCCTTAACCCTTTGGAACGCCTTCCTGCCCCACACACGGCTCCTGCCACAGCCTGCATGCTGTGCTGCTCTTACCCTCAGGATCCTGACTGGGGCTGTGTTAAACTTTGCCTTTCAAGTGGTGCTGCCTCCTCCCTGCTCCTTCCACCGAGGGAAGAAAACCCAACCCCAAGCCCGAGCCCAAACCGGGCCCAGCTGGGCAGCGAGGACATTCCCCTGCAGCGCATGTGCACCCACCCAGGGCACACCATCCATCCCGAGCTGCTGTGTCTCTATCTGAAGTGACACAGGCAACAAAAGGGATGTCCCCCCCGCCACCCGTCCCCGGCTATTGAGTGATACAGATGGGCACTTCGGGAGGACTGTGTGCACATATGCAGAGATGCTCTCATGTCCTTTGACCCCTCATCCCTCCATCATGGTCGATCTATAACATTTACAATCCAAAAAACAAAAGAGAAGGGAGAGTAGGGCCAGAATTCATCTTCCAGGCTGACACCTAGCGTTAATTAACGACTTAAAAATCAATGACATAAGGGACAGGCAGCAAATGACACCTCCACGCAGAGCCTGTCTGCTTTCAGGAGCAAGGAAAAAATATCTTGGAGGACAGCTTTGATGCACACACTGTACAGGGGGAGCGAGGCTGGCACCCCCCGCCCATCGATCTCTGCCACTTCAAACACCCCAACTTCCCCCACTTCGTTTTCCTATTTCCCAGCCCACGGTGCCACGTTGGGCTTTCCCCAGGGATGGTGCTCCCAAAGGCATGGGAAATCTGGTGTGTTTGAAGGTGAACACACAGCAAAAGCACTGCACGGTCCAAATGGGAGCTGGGCTTTTAGAAGCTCTGGGAGATGTTTTCTGCTGCAGGTTTTGGGGCACACCAGGCCCGTGCTTTGCATGGATGGATCCTGGCCCACAGCTCCGGGTTCACCCCGTGCTGCAAGTGAGAGTGAGGCAGTTCCTGCCCACACAGCCACCCACAACATTCACCATTCTGCAAACTGATGGAGTTAAATCAACCCAAATCAATCCTCAAAGCGAAAGGTGGAGCCATCCCCAGCCCTGGGCACTTCTCCTGCCGGAACAGCCCCACTGCCACCAAACTTTTGTGCAGGAGCCATGTGGAGGGACGGTCCTGGAGAGCAGATGGCATGAGGGTTTTTTTTTTCCCTCTTGAAGAGCAAACCTTTCTGGAATACTAAATCTTACAGGAGCTGTAAATGTCAAATTTAAATTCATACTTTGTACCACCTTTGATTTCAAAGAGGATTACACCTATTCGCTGAAAGCAAAGCAACACCAAAGCTACATGAAATGGAATTACGACTACTTAGGCCTTTTTCTATTGCCTCTTTATATTGTTAACTCCTTCCAATTCATTAAGTCTAATCCTTATTAGGCTAAGTAACACACATATGAATAGACAGGACTGGACACAGGAGCATATGTGCCTTTTGTATCACTTCCTGGTTAATCCGCAGCCCGGGGAGGGCCGGACCCGGGGAGAAGTGGCCGCTGCTCTGCGGTGCCCGCCGGGAGCCCCGGGCAGCCGCCGCTTTGTTAATCCGAGCGCTCCGGAGCGGCGGCTGTGCCGTGGAAATCCACCGGATCCCCACCATCCCACCGCTCCCGAGCGCAGCTCCGTATCCGTGCCCTGACCAGGAGGGGGAATTCCCGAGGTTGGATGGATGAACGGACGGATGGGAAATGCGTTTAGAGTGAAAAACCAGCCGAGTTCTACTTTGCCACCTTCCCAAAGCATCACCCCCAGCCACAGCGTTCCCTCCATCCCCGGCCTCTCTCTGCTCTGTTCATGGAATTGCAGCTTAAGCAGCAAGGATGGGAGAGGGCTGAAAGCTGCACCTTGCACGGACAGCGCCTCTGCAAGGTGCCTCTCGCACATTTATAACCCGGAATCGCAACAGGGAACTCTCAGCTCCACACACAGCAGCAGCGTCTCCCCTCATGTGCTCGCTGCAGAAAAAAAGGGGGAAACTCTCCTTTCCCAGGCAAAATTTAAACCAAAAACGACCCGCATGGTTCCACAGCAGTGAGTGAGGCGGGAATCAAAGTATATAAAAGAGGTATTTATACAGCACCAGCGTTGCTCATAGTGTTTTAAAAACAATAAAGCAGCGGCTTATATAGTCTCTTGCATATTGGGGACATGAAATAAAGCCAAGACAGGAGCTGGAACATCTAATTCCCTGGCTACACGGAAGAGAGAGTGATTCAGGTTTACAGGGTGCCATTCAGTTTTATGACAATATCTCCTAATACAGCAGGTTTATCAATTGAGCAAAAAGGCACAACGGGGTGTGTTATTATTGGAGCCTAATCTCATGCCTCGGGTGTGTTGTGCGAGGCACGGGGGCAAAAGGCCACACCACTGTGTGATTATCCAACAGCAACGCGCACTCAGGACGCCGTGTCTGGATTATAAAGTGGATTGGCTTAGGTTTGAAAATGAAATGTTAACATTTGTTGCTTAGGTTTCAGCCGAGGATGGATCTCCCCGCTGTGGGTGTGAGAAACGGAGGGCACGGGCAGAGGGAACGCGAATGTCCTGCTCGGGGTCAGCGGGTGTCCATGGGCTGCCAGGCTTACACGGCCTTGGGGTGCCTCCAACCCACACCTGGGGGAGAAAGGACCTTCCTGGGCCATAAGGAGGGCCCAGCACACAGAGTGATGCCCCAAAACCGAAAAGCACAGGTGAGCTCCCCACAGAAACCTCCCTGAGTGAATCCAACGCTCCTTGCTGGAGAATCGTGCTGAGCTTCCCCCCTGGATCCCTGCTCGGGCCTCATCTTCCCACCCCTAAAACGGACCTGACCTCACCTCCCCACGGATGTTCCCGAGGTCTCAGAAGCCTCCTGAGGTCCTCGGCACGTCCACCAAGTATTAAACAGCCCCTGTGCAAGAGGCACGGAGTGAAAGACTTGTTGTTGTCCAAAGAGAGTAAATTGCTCCTAAAACAGGTCCCCTTTGGGCCGGTGGGATATAGGGGCACATGCTACATGCCCGGAGGGAGAACAGGACCCTACAGGTTTTAATTAGCACTCTTCGAGCAGCAAAGTTCCTGTCTATTGTCACTTAATTACTGTGTATCTACCCCACCAGACATTAAGCTTTCCCTCTGACCTCTCGCTCCCTACACCCTTGTCACTCTCTCTCTCTCGGAGCCCCGTGTGACACTGGGGAAACACGGAGCAACTTCTTAATTAATTGGACTAATTAGTCTCCTAGATGGCTGGACAGCTGGACCCTATCTCCGCCCCGATCTCCTCGTGGAGGGAACAATCAAATCGCGGTTTGTTTTTCAGGAGTTGACAAAGTCCCGGCGCTGCCGTGCTCGGGTTCCTATTAACGCGGCTCCCCCGGGAGCGCCGCGAGGATGAAGACGTTTCCCCTTGGCTAATGAAGTCCCCAGCAAGGCCAGCCTGTCGCCAGGGTAGCACCTGGGAGCCTCAGGAAGGGCCAAGGTTTCCTCTCAGCCCCGTCCCTCCCTGCAGGGTTTGTAACTTTGCTCCGGCTTGAAGTCCTCCCAGCCCCATCCCAAACTCTTCGCACCTTCCAAAACCGCCTTTATGCCTTTCTTAAACCTCCAAATCAAACCTGATTTTGCCGAAAGGACCATATTTGATGCTCCTAAAGGGGTATTTTTCCTTCCCATGTCCACACACACATCAGCACCTGGGTTCTGTCACCAGGGCTCCCTCCCAACAAAGCTCTTGCTCCTTGCCTTGCTCAATCAACTGCAGCATTTTCCACCAGGAAAAGGTTTGGATCATGCCACAACCACAAGGGTTAACCTGCACAGCTGGATTTTTGGTAATTCTCAGGCTTTCCCTGTTCCTCACTGCTTTTTTTCCCTTCAGATGTCTCAGCAGTCCCTTTGATTCACGATGGGAATATGGGGAATAATTGTTTCAGACATTCTGCCACACATCCTGCCACAGATCCACACACTACAAACCAGGGAGAAAAGATAAAAATATTTTCTAGTTCTGGAGAATCTTTTCAATTCTGAGTGCTGGGATTTTATTCCTGATCTGCCGGGTGTGAACTCCACCCAGAAGCAAAGACAGGGATTATTTTCTTTTTTTTTTTCACCCCGTCTCTATTATTTCCTTCGGAGCCACAAGCTGCTCTCCCCAAACGATACAGCTTTAAAAGAAACTGGGAACAGCGAGTATCCATCTGGAGATTTGAAAAAAAACACAAAAAACCCCACAAAAATACACTTGGTGCATTTTGGAAGCAAATTCCAAACAGCTGAAGGCTGCAGCAGGAGGGAAATGGGAGGCAGCCACGGTGGGTTGGCAGACGAGAGGCAAAGGACCCGTTAGCTCCGGGAGCAGCAGCAGCCACATAAAAGGCAGCAATCGAGTGCTGAAACACGCGCGGAGCAGGCGGCACTCGCAGGGATATAAAAAGATACGGGATTCGTTTAGAGCAGCGCGGAACGCGCGGCTCTGGGGGGAGCAGCAGCCTTGGCAGGAGCCGCGGAATTGGGTTGAGAGGAAAACAAGGAGGCAGGAAAAGCCTTCCCAGGCACAAAGACAGACACGAGGTGTCCCCTCCCCTCTAGAACCCACCACAAAATTATCAGGGGGAAAATGAAATAAACCATCGAGAGCATCTGGGCAGGCCCTTCCGTCTCGGGCTGAGCGGGAGCTCAGGGAACTTTCCCAAGCACAGGGAGAGAAACGGGGAGCTGCAGTTTCCCCAGCTGCTCAGGAGCCTGCCAGCCCTCAATTCCATCACCCCTGTGCAAAGCTGGGAGTCCAAACCCCCTGGGTTGCTTTAGAGAGCGGCCGCTGCTCCAGAACCACCGCCTGGGCTGTCAGGTTAAGCATGAGATTGAAATAAGCGGGAAAATGGAGCAAATCATATAAAAGGAACGGACTGTTCTTCGGGAATTTATCCTTTCAGGGCAGGCTGTGGCAGACAGAGGTGACCAAGTTTCAGGTATTGGATCTTTAGACCAGAAAATGATCAATTATCTGACTCTCCAAGTGCTGCAGGACCAGCTCAGCTTTGGTGGGAACACTCGTGTTCCTCAGCCAGGGCTTTGTTCAGAACAGAGCCAGCAATTCCCTGAATTCCTGCAACTAAGAAATAACTGAAAGAGTGCAAGGCACCACTGGGGTCTGCACTGCCCCAAATCCAGGGCTCCGGACCAGCAGATCCCTGGATTTAACTGGCAGCAAGATCCACTGAGCTCATCCAGCCTGGCCTCACACCCAGGAATTTCACACACACACACTTCCAGGGGCTCACCCACAACTTTGCTCTTTCCCCCCAATAAATGGCATTTTGTTTTATAAAGACATTCCGCCTTTATTTATAAGACTTGTGAGTGATGGAGCATCCACCACATCCCCCGGCAATTTTCTCCAATGGTTAATTACTGTGACTGTCAAAACACACACTTCAATTCTCATTTGAATTTCTCTGCCATCAGTTCCCGACCACGGCACCTTGCTGGAGATTTTATTTTGTCTCCTGTTCAGCCTTGGAGTCTTTTACTGTCTCTTATTCTTCCCGGAGTTGGTATTTGTAGATTATGACCACATTGTCTTTTAACCTTTTCCCACGTAAAGATTGGTTTGAACTCCTTGGCACCCAACAGGAGATTATCCTGACGCACTCCCGCGCTGCCGAGGGCCGCGGGAAGGGACGGCGATTGCAGGGACTGCGTGGATATAAAAAAGGCAATCAGGCCCTCCAAAGTGACCTGCACAATCCCTGCTCATATCCACGCTGCCTTTTTGCATATTCCTAAACCACGGGTGTTCCAACACCCAGAGAGGAGAGTTCAGAAGGCAGAGACACCAAAACACCCCCGGCAGTTTGGCTGTTTGGTCAAACAATGAAGTCCTCTTTGCATTTTCCACCCTCTGAGCCCACAAACCATCCAAGGATGGCACAGCCTCCTCCCAGTGACTCCCAGTGCCCCGAGCCCAGCTCCCATCCCTCTCTGGAGGGAGAAGAGAGCCTGAGTGTGTCCCCCTCCCAGCAGAGCCCCGTCCCTCCCGCTGATCCCGGGGAGCAGCTTCCAATTCAGTGGCGAAGCACCAACTATTACCTTTTTAACTCGTGCATTTTCAATACATACAAAGAACATGTACAACAAGGTTTTGCTGTGGTCAATAATCCCTGAAATGATGTTTTCAACAAACCTCATTTCAAGTCTAGATCTGGAGTAGAGAAGTGATTGGATGAAAGGCCATTATATGACTGCTGTAATTTATTCTGCAGAGAGCTAAAACCACCAATTATCTGACATGAATGACACCACTTCTTTTTCTTACCAACACAAAGGTGCACAGTATCTATTTTCCCAGATCTAATTTAAATTTTAAAAAACCTCCTATGTTTAAATAAAAGGTGGCGGATACAACCCAGCTCGAGTCAGAAACACCGAGCAGAAGTGAGAAAGCTCAGCTGAGGCAGGAGCTGCATCCCTTGGTGCCTGGGTTCCACTCAGGATCCTCGATTGTGGCTGCATTCACTCTGTTTACAGGCTGGGAGGAGTGGGGCTGTAAAAAGGGGGTTTTTTTCCCCCACAAACTGAAATGATCCACATTGGGTGATGCAGAATTTGGCTGGCAGACACAAAGCACGTTGGCCTGATTGAGTTTTTTATCTGGTGCCTTGGAAGGTGCCACAGCCAAGCAGGTTATAAATACAACCCAAACCCCAGCAAATTCTCTGTATAAAACCAGAAATGCATATTTACGGGGCAGCACCCTCTGCCGTGCTCCCCATCCACGACACCTTTCTCTGGCTGAGGAAACCGCTGACCCACTTGCTGGACCAAATTAATTAAATCCCATTCGCTCATTAACACCGACGAGCGAGCGGCTGCTTATTTTAGAACTGCAATTATTTCCCCGTCCTCTCCTCCAGAAGGACCCCAGCACCCGGGAACCACTCGAGTGGTGCTCCTGAGGCTGCCCAGGCTCCGGGGGAAGTTCTGCAGCACCAGCTGGAGCCCAAGCAGTAGCCAAGGGTCCCTGGGGCTGGTGCTGAGGGTGGAGGGAGCCCAGCGATGCCTCAGCATTCATTTCCTGCAGGGAAAGGCTGCTGTGGCTGCTGGAAGCAAGGCAACACCTTCCAGCTGACAAATGTGAGTGACACAAGTGACAACATCTCGCCAGTTTGCTGCAAGGGGACGGAGAGGAGCAGCCTGCATCGTAAAACACCGGCTTTAATCTTCCACCACCAAAAAAAAAAAAAAAATTACGAGGAAGAGCGGGAAGATAAATATAATTACAGTATTCTGAAAAGCTCTGTACATATGTGCATCTACCTCGAATATTCACCAGGGGAATTGCAATGGTTTGTGCTGGGGAAGGTGGGAACACAGGCAAAGCCAGCTCCTCACTTCAATCAGGGTTTGTCAGATGGTTTGAAGGGGATAAATTGAGGTTTTCCCCTCTCATGTTTGATCTTCAGTTTTGGTTTCTGGAGCTTGGTATAGGACAGGCAGTGAAGAGTGCAGGGCCTCTCTGCACCAAACCCAACACCTGAGCATCCTGGCAGGAGCCTGGGCATCCCCTCCCTGGCTCCCCGCACATTCCCAGGATCCCACTGACCCGCTCGCCAGCAAATAACAGAAATTAATGTCTGATCTGGCATTTGGAAACCTCCGGATGAAATGACAGCATCGTAAATCCACGATGTTCCTTTGAAATGTCATTAGCATTGCCAATGCTTCGGGTCAAGCCTGGGCCTGAAACCATAAACAATCCCAGGGCAAACAGAAGCGCTCCGAGGTGCAAACCCCACCCGTTCTGGGGTCGGGATCTAGAATTCCCTAAACTGGCCTGAACTTATTGCAGCAGCTCCTATTTATCTTCAACAACGACTTCATAAACTCCAATTCCGGGACCAAAATGAAGGCAAACCCTTTTTATGGAGTGCCTCAGTTCATTTAGTTCAATTCATCACGGCCGCGCCGCTGTGCCGGGGAGCGGTGCCGTTCACGCCGCGCGGGTTTATGCGGCACGGCCCTGCCGGGATGGGAAGTGAGATGACTCCGAGCTGTCACTTCCTCCTGCCGATGTTTTACAGCCGCTGCTGCTGCTGCTGGAGGTGCTTTCTGCTTTTCCTATCACGGTGACATCTGAGTGCCGCTTTCAATGAGGCCAAATGGCCAAGTTCTAGCGGGCTTTGGACATCGGGAATTAATCAAAGTTCAACGTTTATGTCCCGCGCTCATTCATCAGCGGGAGCAGCCACCACCACTCCGAGGGAGGACACCTGGCTCTTCCTTCTGCTTTGCTTTCCCAGCTCTGCGGAGCAGGGGAAGTTTGGTCACACGGAGCCAGCTTGGACCAGCACAGCTGGTCCTGTTTAGCATAAACCCCCTCAAATTCCCTGTCTGATCTCGGGCATGTCACCAGCCTGCCTGGGAGCCAGCGATCAGCTGGAAGGAGGGATGTGTGACACGCAGAGCTGTGTCTGCCGAGTTAAACGCTGGTGATTTTAACCCTTTCCTGGGGTTAGCCGCAGGCCTGGGAGCTGAGCCATCTGCCCTGGGATTGTTGGCATCCCCCTTTGCCAGGACAAACCTCGACCGTTCCCGTTTTACCTTTACCCTGCGCGCTTTCAAAAAACCCGCAGCGGGGTGTGAGCAGGCACAGGGAGAAGGTAACTTTGCCTGGAAGCTTTTCAGCGCACAGATTGGATGGGGTTTGGATTCCTGCTGCTGGGGAGGTGCGGGGGGAGAGGGGGCAGCAGGCAGCCTGGGAGAGGAGGAGGAGGAGAAGGAAAGCGGCAGGAGACAAAAGCGAGGGATGCTCCCGCCGCTCGCGGCTCGCTGGCGCACACGCTCCCTGCGCGGCTGATCCGCAGCATATTGTCCGTGACTCCCTGGCGTTCCAGGAGCGCGGCGGACACGCTGCGAGGAGGCACGGACGCCAAAGCGCAGCCCCGTGCCAGGCGCCGCGTTCTCCACCCACGGAAAAATAGGGCAAGCGCGCTCGCAGCCCTGGGAGCCTTGAGAGGTTTAACTCATTAAACGTGCCGCGTGTGGTGGAGATGGTCCCCAGCCCCCGGGAAAGAGCTGGGGAAGTGTTGTCTTGAGTTTTGCAGTTTTTCAATGTTTCTCTTTGCTGTAATACTTTCTCACGCATGCATGTTGCATGCATGGCCATGTTTTTGCTAACTATTCATGTTTTTGCTAACTATCTATGTTTTTGTTAACTGTCCTTGTTGTTTTCATTCCATTCTCCTAGGCGGAGCAATGTGATGGACTTTTCCTTTTAACCAGTGTGATTGAGAGGTGGTAATTTCTACCTCCAATCCACGGTGATTTCTAAGAACATATAAATAAAGGTCAGAGGATTCTGCCCTCTCCTTTTGCCCTCTCTCTTTGGCCTCTCCTTTTGCTCGCTCCTTTTTGGCTCTCCTTTTTGGCTCCTCAGCCTGGTTGGCTACGTGTGTTTGTGTACATATAGTACAAAGAACATCCACAGGAAAGAGCTCGGCTTTAAAGCGGCCGCTATAAAGATGTTTGAAGGAGGCCGAGTGGGCGAGTTCGCGTGGACGAGCGCAGGGGAGAGGGAGGGAGAGCACCAGCAGGAGGAAGAAATATTACACGGAGTAAAGAACCAATTAAAGAGGGGACAGCGTCTCTTCGGAACGATTGGCTCTGCCTAAGCAGGGAACTGGAGCATTTAACCTTTTGTTTGTGATGCACCCAAACGCTGCCTCGCTCTCCGCCGGGGTCACAACCAGGTCACAGCCACCAGCCCTCCCGGCCGCTGTAAATCAACGGGGCTGTGCCCGCCTGGCCCCCAGCAGCCCCTTCCACCCCTGGAAATGGTCCTGGGATCCACGCAGGCACAAACGGGGCTGTGCTGGCAGCGCTGCCGTTTGCTCCCGAAGGGCTGGAAGGAATCCCGAGCAGGGCAGGATGGAGTTTGCAGTGGCGCGGGCGCTTCTCCATCAGCGGGCCCACGGCTGAGGCTGTGGCAGCTCTGCAACAGCACTGATCCACCCGGGATCACTCCGGGAGCAGAGCTGGCACTTTGGATGTTTGATTTTAAATGCAGGTTTAATTGTACTACAGAAATTATATCTCCACAGTTGTGCTGGGGTGTAGGAATAATCCAATATATGTACCCTAAATCGCATCTATTGAGAGCCCCATCCAAACTGGAGGTGCTCATTCCACAGGCTGCCTTCAAGGGGCTGTCCTGAAGGGATACAGCCAGAAGAAAGTCTGGATTTTATCTAATGAATAAATAAAAAGCTTTTCCTGCGAGCTAGAGTTTTTCAAACAAAATAAAGTTAATTTACTCAATCTTCCCACTTGTCAAAGAAAAAAAAACAAAAGAGTCAAAAAGTCTTGTGAAATGCATCAGGCAGAGGCAGTTTTGTCACCTACATTTTGAAAATTGAGACTGATTTATAATGAACCAAATTCCTCCCTTCTGCCCAGGTTTCCAATAAAAATATGTGACTTTTGGAAGCCTGATAGGAGGGAAGGAGTTATTGCCTCCTTGACAGTTGGCTAAAGAAGCTCTGAGAGGCAGGGAGAGAGAGATTCCTGCTCCATCCATCCCCACGGAGCTCTGCTGATTTACCTGGGAATCACAGGGATTGTCTCACTCCCTCTCTCCAGGCTCAAACCCTCGATTTATTCCCCGCACTGGAACCCTGAGTGCCGACAGAACAAGGCTCCCACACCCCAAAAATGCTGCAAACTGTCCTCTGCTTCCACAGCACAGCCTGAGCCCTGGAGCTGTGCTCTGAAACACTCCTGCCATTCACCCCCAGGGCAGGGACAATGTCCTGTGTCCCCTGTCCCTGGGTCATGCTGTGTCCCACACGCTGGCCTGGGGACACCCACACGTCCCAAGGTCGTGTCCAGCTCTCTCCACGGGCAGCTGGAGCACAGGCACAGTGACACTGTGGCCATTCTGCCACTGTTCTTGCTCACTGCGTGTCCCTCACGCATCTCACAAGCGCCGGTTCTCCCCCAGCTCATCAGCTGTGTATTAACTCTCGATTAGCTCCGAGCTGGCCCAATTTCTGGGCCCCCCTGCTGCAAGGCGTTAATGGAGGATTTGCAGCAGCAAAGCGAAACGGCCTCTTTGCCCAAGAGGCTTTCACTTAAACATCAAGGCAGAGCGGGAGGAATCCAGCAGGCACCGCTGCCCCCAGCCCTGTGCCACCTGCAAGGTGGAGGAGAGCTGCAGGAAGGGCAGCCTGGGGTTCCTGTCACACCGCTGCTCCCTGCTTCCACGCAGCCCCACTGCCTGCCCTTCTCTGCTCTCACTGTCACAAGCAAAATAATTAAAACACAGCACAACCTCCAGAAACGCTTCCCTGGATGTCACATGTCCCTGGGATCACAGAATCCCGGAATGGTTTGGGTTGGAAGGGGCCATAAAACTCTTCTCATCCCACCCCTGTCATGGCAGGGACATCTCCCACTGTCCCAGGGTGCTCCAAGCCCTGTCCAGCCTGGCCTGGGACACTGCCAGGGATTCAGGGGCTCTGGGCATGGTGCCCATGAAGGCCCTGCTGTGGCCCAGGAGCACTGGGCAGGGAAGGACCCTGTGCCCACCCAGGACTGCTCCATTCCTGCAGGGAGGCACCTGTGTGCTGAAATCCTTCCGCTGAACCTCCTCCCTGCAGCCACAGAGACACCAGGTCCCTGTCAGAGACCACGGGAATAACAAAATTCCCAGTAGCAGCCAGAGACACCAGGCCCCTCTCAGAGACCACAGGAATAACAAAATTCCCAGTATCAACCAGAGACACCAGGCCCCTCTCAGAGACCAGGGGAATAATTTAATTTCCAGTATCAGCCGAAGCCAGATAAAGTGGGAAGCAGAGCCAAGCACGGGGCTGTGCTCTCGCACAGAGGGAGGGGGCTCTGCTGGTCCAAAATATCCAGAAAAACCCACCCAGAGGTCCTGGCTCAACACCGCACGTTCAAGTTCTGTTCACGCAGATTCCTCGCTCGGGAAAAAGAGACAGCCCACCCTAAACATCCCTAATGTGCATTGCTAACTGCACACTGCACCTCCAATCATTTGTATGACAGAGAAGGAACCTAATCCTGAATCTGAAAAACTATGTGATGGAGGATTTACAGTATTAGAAGGCAAACAGTGGCAGGTGTAATTAGGAGAAAAATTTGTCATGCTCTTGACTCTAGGAGAGAATGAAAGGTCTGGAATAGCAATCTCCCAAGTGTTTACCCAATGTGAGCGCACACAAGATGGAAAGCACATTTCCGACCACGGACAGATTAATATTTGATGCCAGAAAGAGAAATGCACGCTGTTCATGTTTATTTAGGATATTGTGAAATACAGTGAAATTTGCAATTTTATTGGATTCAGGGGTTCTGTGTTTTTGAAAAGTCCTAAGCTACTGTATGTTGGATAAGAAGCACATATGTTAGGAGTTTAGACATGCCAGCTGCAGGGAATGAAAGGGCTTCCCCTCCCCCTGGTTTTAAAGAAGGGAAAAAAAAAGAGATATAAAAAGATTAGCCGCAGGATAAACTGGGAAAACTCCACTGAGCTTTCTGTGTCTCTTAATACTAATTTTAGTGGCTAGAACTGACACAAAGGAAAATTATATCTGGGTTACTTTGTCAGCCAGTGCAACTCCGAGACTCCGTGGTGTTAAAGCAACGCTCTGGTCTAAGGGGCTGTGGTGGGACCTGTCCTGGGGGTCCAGCGAGGAGGAATTTCAGGGATAAACAGCCAGGATCATCTTCCTGCCCCGGGAGGATTTCCTGCACTCCAAGCACTTCCAGAGCTCTGCTCTGTTAGGACACAAACACCCCAAAAGCAGCAGCTCGTTTGGCAAGGGCTGCACCCCTGCCCAAGCAGCACCTTGGCGCTGAGGCTTTGCCACGCAGGTTCCCAGGATGGTGACAACAAATAAATCAGCAGGGCAGGCTGTGAACGGGGTTTAATTTTCTTTGTCATCACATCTATACCCTGTCCTTCCACAGCTTGGGTCCCAAACACTGCCCCTGCACACAAACCCCAACAACCCCATCCTGTTTGGACACCTCAGAGCCCTTCCAGGAATGATTTTTTTTCTGCCAGAAGTTCAAAAATTTTAACACACACAAAGCAAAACAACAAAGAAAATTATATGGATATGTGTAAACCACGTACAAACCCCTGTGCACATCACAACCCTTCATTGGAGGGCCCTTCTGGCCTCATTCCGAGCAGGTTTTTACCCATCCCTGCCTCCCCTCGCAGCTCAGCGCCCTGGCAAAGTGAACCCCGTGTCCTGCTTTTTGGAGAGTGTGACTGTGCTAGTCCTGGGATGCAACCTCGATTTCAGCACGAGTTTTCCAGCCCATCCCGATGTCACCGGAGAGCGCTGTCCCTGTGTCTGCACGGCCTTTGTCCCCAGGGACACAGCCAAAGCCCTTCCAGAGAGCTCCTCAAAATCCCAGCTGGGATGGGGGGATAAAAGGAACCCGGGATATCCCGGGTGGGGAAGAAGGAGGCTGTTGGATTGCTGCTCTCATTCCCTGCCTGGCTGTGAGCCTGTAAAAGGGATATATTGTGCTCCTACACATCATTGGGCAGGAGAGGAAGTGTGTGACAGCTTCCATATTCCCCACACGGGGAAAGGAGGACGGGAAAATTCCCCTCTCGCACTCGGGGTACCCCGGCGCCTCAAGCTGATCCATCGCTCAGGGGAGAGGGCTGCAGCACACACGGAATCTGTGCTGGAAAAAGAATCAGAGCAGAGGGAAGGGATGGAGAAACACAGGAATAAAGGGAGAAGTACACGGAGGGAGGCAAAACCTGGAAAGGAGAGAGCTCGGTGCGACAACAGCGAGGAAAGAATAACCGGTGAAAGCAATAAATAAAGCAGGTTAATGGCAGAGGCTGAGACGAGGCAGGAAATGTTATCAGGGGAGCGCAGAGCGAGGAGGGGAGGGCAGGGCCAGGGCTGAGCTGCCAGGAGCGCATGTGGGAAGGGTCCCTGGCACCTTCTGCCACCCCTGATCCCTGATGGAGAGCGCCCAGTGCCCATGGAGAGTGCCCACTGCCCACAGAGAGTGCCCAGGGCCATGAGGGTTGCACCACCCCAGCCACTGCAGATGTCCCAACCTGGGGACACCAGCGTCAGCCTGAGGGAGAGGAGGCCCTGCCCCAGCTCTGGGGACAACTGAAATCAGGGCAAACCCAATGAGTTCAGCCCCTGGTGCTGAGAAGGGCAGCAGGGAGTGAGGAGAGCGAGAGGCTCAACACGGAGCTGCCAGGATTCCTGCCCTGAATGCCCGGGTACGGCTCAAAAACTCCCTGAACTTCAGGAATTAAAAATACCCTGACTGTCAGAAAGGATTCCATTCTCTGTGAGCGTGTCCCGCATGCACAAGCCCCAATCCATTCCTACAAACCCCCAAAAAATCACATTTTACAGCGCCGTGCGCGTGTGCACACACTGGAGCCTCCTCAGAGGCTTGCACGAGCCAGACTTTGCCATGAACCCTCTGCAGCTAAAATTAGTATGAAAATGGTGGTGTTTCATAAAAGAAAGATATGTGGATGCCCGTAAGTGCCATTTTATTTCTCAGTGAGAGGATAAAGTGTTTTTTCCTACATAATTTTTGATGTAGAGGCTAAATTAGGCCCGAGAAGAGGGACAATACAACTTTAAACATCATTAGTATTCAGCCTACGTAAGCCAACCAACAGCAGTTATGTATTTTTGCAAGTATGCATATAATTTATTGTGGAGAACACAATTTACATGGGTAGTCGATGCCTGTTTTATAGCCTCACAAATAGATGTATGAACTCAAGCATATAATGGCTCAACCAGCAGGCGCAAATACGTTCTAAATCTTCTAAATGTGCTTCACAAAAATGTAACTGAGGAATATAAAACAGATCAATTCTTGCATGTTATATATTGGTTTTTGATTTACAAATCTAATCTGGGAAATTTCTTTAGAAATGAGTGGATTTTTTTTTACTGAACTTCTTCTTTTACAGGATTGTGCCAGTCCAATCCTCGAGGATTCCCTCCTGTGTATGGCTGGGTTTAGGGGTTTTTTATTATTATTTTAATCTATGTGGAGAATACAGTATATATTTGTGGCATTTGATTTCATAGCTTCCTGTGTGTCCTGGTGCTAATTTCCTAAGAAAACCCTTTTCTGTTATTTACAGTCTCATAACACGCAGTGTGCTTTATCTGTGCTGGCCCTAATTAGCTTCCCAAAAATAAAAGAGGAAAAAAAAAAATAAAATAAAGAATAAAACCCCAAACGCATTACTGTGCGGATCCTTGCACATCCTGGAAAGTTGGCAGTTTCATTTCTAATTCAGGTGCAGGGGGAAGATAAAATCTGGGTGTCTGGAATAAAACACATTTCTAATGGGATGGAACGACAATCCCTTATTACCTCCCACCATTTTTCTCATAGTTTTGCTCCAAGTACAGCAAATCCCTCTGCTATATTTTTTCATAATGTATAGCTTGCTATTACCTCTCAAGAACAATTTTTATAGAGAGGGTGCCCTGTTCAATAGATCTGTAGTGTCTCCAAGGGGGAATTCACACCGGGTTTTATTTATGGTTACACTCAACTGTACCATGTTGCCAAGCTTCCCCCTTTGGATTTGTCAAAAAAAATATTCCTTTCTCCACCAAAGCCTCTGCATCACATGGGTATTAAGATAGAAAGGAAATAATTATTTTGCCCTTTTTAAGACCCTCATAGCACTCGTCTGATAGAACATCAAAAGAATAATAATAATTAGAAGAACAAAGTTGGGGGTTTGAATATCAGAGAATGAATATTCCAAAACACAGGTTTTGCTTTGAAGCCCGGATTATCTGGAATCTCCAGAAAGATGATTGTTGCTGCCTGATTGTGTTTTCTGACTTCCATATGAAGCATTTATCTGTCTCCAAAGGGTTTTGGCGTCATCTTGGCTTATACCAGAGCACAAACAAATTAATTCCATCGCCCCCCCTCAAATATTCTTCGAGTTAGGTTTCATTTTTAGCCCTTTCCACAAACACATGATATTACTGGTCCAATTCAGTATAATTTTTTTAAAAATCACAGGAATTTAAAATCAAAGGAAAAACCCACTGATCATGAAACAAAATAAACCCCACCCTGTGCTGAGCTTTCCTCTGGCATTAATTTCCTCACGGGTGCTGTGTCTGTGTCGTTTTGGGTCCCTGGCAGAGGTCCACAATTAAACCCATTTATTGTAAACCCCTTTGGGGAGCAGGACTGGGGCTCTCAGACCTCAGAGCCCTGCTCAGCCCAGCCCCAAACCCCAGAACTGAGGGACAAAGAGCTTCTTCTGCTCAAGGTGTGACCAAGGGCACCCCAACCTGCCCCAACCACCTGGAGCTCCAAGCTGCAAAATAATTCACGAGATGTACTTGGAAGGAGAAGGAAGAAAAAAAAGGCAATGTCATTTAAGGTCTTGGAAATGTTTTTGTTTGGGTTTTCCAGAAATAAGAGCAGAGGCAGAAGCCTTCACTCTGAATCACGGCGACAAAAAGAAGCAAAAATTAAAACCCAGCGAATTTTGCCGTCGCTCTCCTGCAAGAGCACATTAAAAATACTTCTTTTTCCACTAGGGAAAGCAATCTGATTTGCCACGAAAGGAATTAGTATTTCTATTTTTATCAGTACAAAGTCTACAGCTTGTCTATGGAAAGATCGGGGTCCCAAGTGACAAAAGTTCTGAGGCAAAAAATCCAGGTTAAAGCACGGCGGCTCTTTCCAGGGGGACTTTTATACCCCAGGAACGGAGAGGAGCCCAGACTCGCTTCATGTAGGACACCACAAAACCACCACAACTTTGAACAGAGACAATTAAACAGAAAAATATCAATAGGTCATGGAAACATCCAGGAGGAAAGAAACTCTTTGGAAAGTTAAAGTGAGTAAGATGACAAAGGAGTACCTAGAGACAGTTCTGCTTAAAATAACAAAAGTAAATGTTTCTGTGAAAAAGAAAAAATCATTGGATCACCTGAGGATAACTCTCTAGGGCCAGGCACTGCGGCTAAAAACGGGGAGAGAGCTCTCCCCTCTGGAAAATCAGGCCTGTGCAGTGCCTGGCAGCTGCAGGGAAATCAGAATATGGCACCAGCACAGCCTCTGCACCCCAGGGCATCGGGGGCTGCAGGGACACCCCAGCCTCCCCAGGGCTGCAGGACACTGATTGAGCTGCCTGGACATCCCGGATAATCCCAGAGGGAAAGGGGTTTCCATGATGACCGAGTGACACAGAAGCGTCCTCAGCAGGGAGGTTCTGCCTGACCCTTGCTCATTCCTGAGGACTGGCACGAGTGATTCCCCTCCAGGAGCCACTCCTGACCATCCCTGGCCACGGGAACCCCCTGCCCAGCAGCCGTGCCAGCGCAGCTCTCAGGTGGGAATGCAGCTGGAGTTAAATTTCCAGCGCGAGGTGCGGGGAACAGCCCCGCTCCATTTTAATTGATCCTGCCAGGCAAGATGGATTATCCGCACAGGGCACATTAACGCTGCCGAGGTAAACAAGGAGCTCTGCCGGGGGAGCAGCGAGGCCCTGAGGGAGCAGGGACTGCTTGGAGGGAGCACAAAATCCTGGGGGGAAATGGGGAAAAGCAGGAAAACCTCCAAATAATCCTCCTGAGAGGAAGGTGGGGAGGATGGCTTGGGCAGGAGGGCAGTGCTGGTGTCGTGGCTCAGCCTGGCAGTGTCCACAGCTCCTTGCAGGCTCTGGGAATGATCTCCATCATTCTCCAGGATCCTCAGGCTCCCTCTGCACACTGAATTTCCAGACAGAAGGTTGCCACCAGCTCTGATGGACCCGGGAAGAAGCTGCATGGCCTCAAGCTGCCCCTGGGAAGGCCCAGGCTGGATTTGCTTGGGAGAGCCCAGCCAGACTCCAGGTTTTGGAATATCTGACACTCACAGCTCGCTCCATCACCTATTTCCGCCTTCCCAACTCCAGCTTTGCTAAAATGCTACAACACAAATTATGTCCATCCAGGCTTGGAGTGAAAAAACCCTCTCTTTCTCCTCTTGAGGTGGACTAAAATAATAATAATGTGAAAAGACCCACACGCCGGGCTGAAGTCACATCCTGTTCGTTCATTACAGTAACAAATGTGTTCGACAGTAATTATCCAAAGGGGAGAATTCCAAATCTTCTCATCTTGCTCTCTCCTAATTAATTAATAGTTTAAATGTCATCATGATGGGAAGTGCTCATCAGAAGCAGAATCTGCTGCCATGATTTACAACTCTGCCTCCAAAGGCTCTGAAGCAGTGGCACCCCAGGGTTAAATTTAATTCAAAAACGTAAGGCTCTTATTGCTCTCCTCTCCAGTTTAGCTCCGAAGCTCCCCATCGAGCCAACGGTGTGAAGGGAACATGCGGGCGAGCACTTCCTTCCCCTGCTTTTTTTTTTTTTTTTCCCTTTTTTTTTTTTGCCATCATTAAGTTGGAAACCAAAAGATTAAATTAAAATTAGTCGTTTGTCAACTTGTTAGAGATTTGTTGCAGGAGGCAATTGAGGGCCAGGCCTGCTGTGGAGCCGAGCGGAGCTGATCTGAAGAGGGGCCCAGGAACTCGGTGAGAGCTGTGGGAGCTCTAATCCCGGCTGGAAAGGGAGCTCGGCGCTCCAGCTGGAGAACAATGAGCGAAAGGAGCCGTCTGCTCACGGTGCCATGGTCCTCGTTCCCAGCCAGCTCCGAGCGCTCAGCCAATTAGCCAGCACAGCTCTCCTCTCCCAGCCATTCCGGGCTGCAATAATTGGAATCTGCACTCAGTGGAGCCTCTCCTGCTGCAGGAGCTTTGCCCGGTGTTGGCACTGAGCCGTGAGGGAGAGGCAGCTCCAGCCCAGAGCGCCCAGGAGCAGAGAGGTCTGAGCTCAGGGAACCCTGCAGGGCTGACCCTTGGTGGTGCCCAGCCCAGCTCCTCCAGCCAGGAGCCACCAAACCCGTGTGGGTGTGCACCAAACCACGCTCCGGGATGGGACACACACACAAATCCCCAAACCACTGGAACTGGAGTGACTTCAGCCCTTCAGCTGCTGACTGTGCAGCCTCTGTGCCAACCCCACACCCTGCCAGAGCAGGGATCCATCCCAAAGACACGGGTCCAGACCTATTAACACATTCGCCGCTCTCTGGATTTTTTTGTTAAACGTTAATTGAACTAAATAGATCATTAATGCACTTTTCGGGTTGCAATGAAGAATTCTGCCCACGTCACTCCAAACAAACCCTGACTAGATGATCACCCAGCATCCTGTGTCTAACGGCAGAGCCATCCCATCCCCACTTATCCTCACAGGGGGGAAAAAAATCTTCTGCATTCAGAGAAACCTGGGCAGGGATCTGGATTTTTGAGAATTGAGAGGCCAGCGGGGAATTTTATTTTCAGAAGATCCCCGCTCCCATGTAGGCACCCAAACAGGAATGCTCAGCCCTGTCAGAGTGTCCTTACAGGTGAGCACCCCGCGTCCTGCAGAGCTCAATCCAGCTGAGCTCAGCCTAAACTGACAGAGCTCGAGTTTTCTGCTGCAGGAGGATGGGACAAAACCCCGGGGCACTGAACCACCGGGGATGTTTAACTACAGCTCCCGGGCACGTGTCCCTCGCTGATGGATGGACTCCATCCCGCTGAACATCACCTCCTCCAAAACAACAATATCCCGTCCTTCCTCTCTGCCACCTCCCCTGCACGCACGCTGCAACCCGTGAGGTGGGAAAAGAGAAATTACAGATCTTTATTTGCCAACTTTGCACATTTTCTCCCTCCCCCCGTTTCCATAAAACAACTCTTTTATTCCCAAGGAGGAATGGGGGGTGGGAGCTTGTTATTTTTCTATTTCAGATAAAAGGTTGGCAAAAGAAGAACCCGATTCATGTCATTGTATTTCCTTATTGTCTGCATTAACCTTCCCCATGGTTACTTGTTCTTTGTAATGTTACACTTGTCTTGCTGCAACACATGAATACCCGAGCCAATTTTGTCATGCAAATGAATTCAGTTGGATTGTAAATTGTGTGAAGGAGCATTAGTTTATCAGGAACCCGCCTGCATGCTGCACCCAACTGATTTCTCCTATTCACACCAAGAGTGCAATGGTTTCTGGTTGATCCTGAATGTCCATTCGAAAGCTGTGGGGTTTATTATCATGATTATTATTATTATTATTATTATTATTATTTGTAAGGACTTTTACATTTGCATTTACTTATTTATTCAGTCACTCACAAAGCCATATTCCTTTTCTAAAGCCTGATTTATATAATCAAAACCCACGGCTATGCCATCAAAAATGAAATATTGCTGCAACCCATGTCTGTATTTATTGTAAGCCTGAATGGAAGGCTTGTACCTGTGTTGGGAAGGAACAGACATTATAATCTGTGAGCCATCAGGTAGATAACGTTGCTGGCATTTCACACTGTAAAATGAAAATATTTCTATTGAGGTCGATACCTGTATTTAGAGTGACATTTCTCCAGCCAGCCCCGGGGTTATCACCGATCTGGAAAGCCCACTCAGGACAGAGACACAAACATTGCAGCTGCAGAGCCACCTCCTCCCTGCCGGCTGCCAATCACCCTGGCAAAGGCACGGAAATTCCTGAGCTTCCCTGAGGTCTCACCCTGAATCCCCAGGGAATTGCACATCTCCAGTGCTGGGACCGTGTCCCTCTGGCCTCCTCAGGGCCCCGATCCCACCGGCTGCACTCTGAGCACCCGCAGTGCCCACCCTGTCACTGTCCCCAGACCACTGCAAACCTTCCAGCTCCCCTTGTGTCACCCCCAGCCGTGTCAGGAAGAGCTGGCACCACTCTGCTTTAGAGATAGACACCAAAGCCCTGTCCCCAGACCACTGCAAACCTTCCAGCTCCCCTTGTGTCACCCCCAGGCGTGTCAGGAAGAGCTGGCACCACTCTGCTTTAGAGCTGGACACCAAAGCCCTGTCCCCAGACTGTGCAAACCTTCCAGCTCCTCTTGTCACCCCCAGGCGTGTCAGGAAGAGCTGGCACCACTCTGCTTTAGGGATAGACACCAAAGCCATGCTCCCATTTCAGTGCCAGCGACAAAGCTGAAGCCAGGAATACAGATTGGGTCTCAACAACCAACTCCTGGGCCTGCCGTGATTTGTAGTGAGGCTCAAAATTATCAATAAGTTGGTGGCGAGAGCAGAACAACCTCCAAATCAAGTGCAACAGCCTCACTGCTGGCCTTATCTCCCTGCAGACTGGGCACTATGTCACGGGCAGCCTCCGAAATGAAACCGGGATTCGCATTTCCTCACAATCTTCTCCCGGAGTTATGGATGGAGCCAATACCCTGCCAGGCATCTGCTGGATCGCAGCCGATTGCACAACAAATACCAGGAGTGTCTGTCCCTGTCCTCCCTGTCCTTCCAGCGCCAGCAGGAGGGGTGCACTGCCAGCCTTCCCTCCCTGCAGTGAGAGGCTCTGCCAGAATGGGTCAGAGCAGTTTCACCCCCTCACACAACGGGAAAGGCCGGAAGAACTGGGAATGTTCAGCCTGGAGAAGGCTTTGGGTGATCCAAGTGTGGCCTTGCAGCTCCTGAAGGAAGAGCAATGGAGAGGAGACTTTATCCCTGTGCAGAACAGCAGCCTGGGAAAAAGGAATGGAAAGGGCAGGGCAGCAATGCAGTGGCACCAACAAAAACACCACCATTGGCATGGGAGAGACTCCCACAGCCCTGGCTCACCCTTCCAGGTGACTGCGCTGCTCAAACCTCCAGGGAAGATCTGGTGAGGGTGGGTTTATCCAAAATAGAAGTTAAAACTCAACCCAAAATGATGTTTTTGCCCCAAGGTCCCTCTCCTGGCTCTGTCAGTGAGCTTTGGGTGTGCAGGTTCAGGGCAGGGGGATCTGGCCCCTTTCAGAGCAGATGGATGTGCAGGGGTGCAATCGATGGGCAGGCAGCGCTGGTCACTCCGCGCTCAGCTCGCTCTGTATTTATTGTCCCTCTTTGGTGTAAATAGGTCTCAAGCCCCTGGCATGTCATTATAACTTTTTCGAAATAATGATGCTGCCTTTAGTTTTTTCGCTATAATTTATGCCCAGTGCACCAGCGCCAGTCACTCAATACTGTAGAGTCTGCAGAGGTGGAGATAGCCCTTAATGAGAAGAGGTTTTGCCTTTATCTCCTTTATACTTCAACCATTATCTTCCTCCAGTCTATAACCATGCGGTTACCACTGACAATAATGCTCAGAGGCAACAAATGCTGATGAGTTTTCTATGCAGTCTTCACAATAAGTCTATCAAAACAACCTCGAAAAATTATGAACCCTAGTGACAGACAAATAGAACCAGCTTCAGCACGAATTTACAGCCCAAATGCAACGTTCCTTTTAATTCTTCAGGCTTTTCTTATCTCTGCTGTTCCTCTTCTGGCTAGGAGATAACAGTAATTCTTCTGTATGCTATTTTTTTTTCCAACTGAGTAAGATGTTCCTCGTGTCTTTCTGCTTGCTAAAGATAAAGGGTTAAAGACCAACTTGTGTTGGTCGCTTTGTGTTGGGGGAAAAAAAAAGTAATCAGTATTCAAGAGATTGTTATCAGAGGTAAAGCGCAGAGAACAGTAATTTTGCCTGCTTCAGTTAGGATTTTTTTTTTTTTTAGGTTTTTCTTTTTTTCTTTTTTTTTTTTTTTTATGAATGCACATAATGCCTGGAGTGTTGGGGCCAGATAAAAGAATTAGTGGCAGCGCAGGGGGACGGAAGCACAAAGTACACCGGAGAATTAGACTGTCTATCTTTGTCTCTCCCAGCTCATCCAGGCAGCCGGGGCTCGCAGCTCGTAAACAATTTAATCTTTTTGCTACAGTTAAAATACAAAGACAGCAAACCTCCTTCTTCCCAGCCGGGGAGGGGGTACGGGGCGGCGGAGAAAGGAGAGGAAAGGAGGTGGCGGCTGGAGAAGGGAGAAATCAGGAAAAAGGGCTGACACAAACTTTTCTGCCTCAGTTTAACCTCTCGCCTTCCGCCACCGGCACGATTTCCCAGCCCGAATTTCGGGAGGATATTTTATCTCGCCAGCCAGCCCCACCTCCCAGACGTTTTCCCCAGCCTCTCTCCTCTCCACCTCCCTCATCCCCGGCTCAAAAGCTTCCCATTGTCGCTGGCTGAGAATTCCTTCGGCTCACAGGTTAAAGAGCTAAACAGATTAACTCGTGTAGGAAAAATAAAATGCGGCGTGAGGCTTCTCCCCCCTCCCTGCAGGAACACGGATTCGGGCTCTGCAACAAAAGTCCGTGGCTTGGGAAGCCGAGAATTCCGTGTGCAGGGTGGGATGGGGCTGCCCAGGGGGTTCCTCACCTGCACGGGAGGATTTCATAGAGACTCCCAGACCCTTGGGAATGTGGGAAGGGGCTTGGAAGGAGCTCTGACCTCCTCCGGGTCAGCACATTTTGGGCTTTCCCAACTGCAGGTTGCTGGACACATGATGTTCCCAACACTCTGAGAGAGGGAGGAGGAGGCAGACAGCTCTGGAGCCTCCCTAAATCGAGGTTTCAGCTGTGGGGACTGAATATGGACAAACCAGCCAGGGAGCTCACTGACTCCTGCTCAGCAACCACAGCAACGAGCACAACTAAACCCAAAAAATCCAGAAAAACACAGGACCTCTCCTCCTCACCTCCAAACCAAAGGTGCTCTCTGGTGACCCTTCTCCATCCCCAGAGGGATGGAATCACCTGCAGTTTTTGCCCCAAGAACCTGAGGTAATAATTGCCTGGGATTCATAACTGAGCGAAACAATTGCGGGCTGGACTGCGCAGTTGCTCCTCCCATGGAACAGCCCCCACACAAAGCTCCATCTTTATCTGCTGGTCCGTAACCAATCACACACCGCTCACCGAGGGATCTCACACACGAGTGACAGGCACGGGACAAATGGAAGTGTCCAAGGCCACGCTGGATACGGCCCTGAGCAAGCTGGGCTAGCGCAAGGTGCCCAGCCCATGGTGGGAGGGTTGGGATGAGAGGAGCTTTAGGGTCCCTTCCAAGCCAAACCTTCTAAAAACAGCCCAGGAAAGCAAACTTTCATCGTGGTGCCGGGGATGGGAACGGCACAGGGGCAGTTTGCTCTCTCTGACCACCCAAAGGACATTTTCTCTGCAGGCTCCAACACCCACCAGAGTCGCAGAGCAGCCCCGTGGCATCTGCTGCCTTTGAGATTGCAGCCGAGACAAACTGCTGCTGCCACCACAGCAGCTTTTTCTTTTTGTTTGACTAAAGGCAGCCTGTGTACGCAAACAGAAAATCAGAATAAAATAGTAGGAACATAAGACTCTGTAAGGAAGAAATATTATTGCCGGCTTTAGAGCGAGCTGCTGAGAGCTGCTCTCTCATATCTCCATCCAGGAATTACCAAGGGCTTTAGAGGCACTGTTTGAAATAGCCTTATCCACTGCTCCGAGGAGAGGGATTCTGCCTGTTTGGTTAAGTGTGAGAGCAGAGAGCAGGCAAGGCGTGTTTCAGCTAAAAACATTGTATTCCAGCGCTGAGGCCGTGTTATCCAGCTCTTATGGGATATTAGAGGCTGCATCAGCCTGGCTGCTGTCCGCTCTGCAGGGCTGCAGGTTGGCTTTAGACACCTGCAGGAGGTCAAGAGAGGGACCAGGACACGGTGCCCAGGATTCTGTTTGAGAAGCAAGATGGGCACTGAGGGCAAAAACGGGACAGCTCTGCCTGCTGCTCAGCCAGCGGGCATCCCCAGCTCCTGCTGCCAGCGGGGACGGGGTGCTCCCAGGAAATCCTCATGGAGAATTAATTAAGGAAAAGGTGCTGCTCTGGGGTGCTCAGAAAGGCTTTTCAGTGAAAGGAAAGCAGAGCCCTGTCCACACACCCCGTTCTGTCTGTTCGTCACTTCCACCGACATTAATTCAAACGCTGCTTTTCTCGCACGTATTAAGCAGAAAGGGGAAACAGTTAAATGATGTTAATATTTTTTAAATTAGGGAACAAGGAGATCCCGTTTAGGAGTCAAAGGCTGCTCTCAGCCAAGGTTTTGTTTTAGAAAGGAGTGCAGAAGTTAATGAACCCAGAATAACCTTTAATTTTCAGTGTCCCCTCACAGTCTATTCACTCAGCATTCATGGCAGTGGCATTGCTCCTAATGAATGACTTGGTATTCATGTAGCTCTCTCAGTATTACTTATGTGTCTGATCTCTCCTAATGGAAAAACTGATTGTCACTGGGAAGTTATGAGGAAATATTAAAAAGATCTGATCCACAGTGAAAGTTTCTTCACTGTAAATGAAACTGCCAGATAACAAATGCAAATAAATTTGGGGAGCTTATTGGTCCTGAAGTTTAGTGCTTTTATAATTTATATCTTTACTGGGGAGCATCTGATCTCCAACTTAAATGGAACCAAAATCATTATGAAAGAGGAATCGCCCTACTTTCGATACCCTTCCACCAGCAATCACAGCCGCAGCCTCTCCAACCTCCTGTTTACATCACAGTTAATTTGTTTTATATCCGAGCGGAGGGAAAGATTCCTCACTAAGCCACGAGAGTTTTTTCTTATTTTTAAATTATCTCTGCTGTGCTGTACATTTATAGAGGCACTGCTGTGCATCCATCGCCTCCTCTCCCCTCCTGGGGACCTCCCTGCAGCCTTCACTGCTCAGCTTTCCACGGCACCTGCAGAAACAGGAGGCTGGCAATGCCAGAGCCCGGGAATTCCATATCCAGACCCAGCAGATGATATTCTTCCCATCTATCCCCCCACTGCAAATCCCCCCACTCGGCACCCGCATCCCTCGGATCAGAGATGCTCAGGACCACAGGATGCTTTGGGTTGGAAGGGACCTCCAGCCATCCTGTTGAGCCTGGCTCATCCCACAGCAGCCTGGTGCACATCCAGGGAATGGCACAGGGAATGATTTTCATTATTAACAGTTGTATTAACCAGGAAGAGCAAAACGAGTCACAATTTCCATCCAGGGCAGACTTAGGCAAACCGAGCTACGTAAAGCCTGGCAATGTTTCCGTGTGATTTGTGTATTTGAGCAGGCTTTTCCATTAAGTCTGGACTGATTGGGAAGATCAGCTCCGAGGCACCGCACCAGAATACCAACAGGAGCTGCCATTCAGCTCCGCTCCCCTCCTTCCTTCTCCCTTTGTAAAATTCCCCCAGAGGTAACAAATATCTGAGTACTTTACCGCAGCCTTTCTTTGGGATAATAACACTAATGAAAAATGCATGCGAATGATTAGTTCTAGCAAAACAAATTTCCTTCCCAGAAAGGCTGGGAGTTAAATCCTGCTCGGAGCCCCACGTCAGCCCGGTCCCAGCACAGCCCCGCTGTCGTTTCCCCGTTTCCCACGTCTGGCCCTGCAGGACCGGGCCGGCTCTGCCTCACAAAGCCACCACGGGGCCCCGGGGGCCGCACGTGTTGTTCGCTAAAAGGGGTGAAAGCCCATTGTACTCGGCTTTTTTAGCACAGCCAAACTTCTTGGAAGAAGCCGTGGTTTAATGCCTTCGGAGAGTTGTGTTTTAATTTTGCCACTGTCTTCCCAGGAAAATTATTCATCTGCTTGGCATCCCGGTCCCCTCGTCCCACACCAGATACACCAGGCAGCTCCAGAGCTCCGTTGGTTTTAGCTCTTCCAAACACGCTGCTCCCTTCACCAGCAGTGGGCTCAGCAGCCAGAGGCTCAGCTGCTTTCCCACTCCTTGGGAATCCTGGGATGAGCCAAAGCTCTCAGGGAGCACAGGGATGAGATGGCAGCACACACTGTACCCCTGGGGCTGTTCCCTCCCCTCCTGCTGCACTCACACCTTGGACCTCCTCATTTACAAAGTTCCCTCCAGTCCTCACTAACACTTTTCCCCCAGTGGACACTTGAATAAGCAGGGGTTTTTTGGTACAAGGATCTGTGGAGAACTTTTGGAAAAAAAGCTGTTTTTAATTGACAGAAATGCAGGGCTGGTGCCAGAAGCCTGACCCTGCTCCTGTGCCGTGGAAGGGTCGCCGTGACCCAGGTGTGACGCTCCACTGCCGCCCCAGCCCTCTCCCAGGAGTTATTTAGAAATGCATTTACACATCTGAGAAAACCGAGAGTGGCCTTGCTCACCAAATTTCCACAAACAAGCTTAAATTAATCCAATAAAGTCACTCTTAGTTAATTATTTGCCCAGATTCCGCTGGAGCCGAAGCCCTGGCTTCCGCTTTGACACACAAGCGCCAGGCACGGGTGGTAATTGCAGGAGGTTTGTTTGGCAAACGCCGGCATTGTTTTCCTCCGTGCACCTGCAGCTTGCCTGGCAGTGCCTGCTGCAATCCCGCCCTCCTGGCTGCAGAGCCTCCCAGATGTGGAAGCGTTTCCATGCCCCGTGTCCCAGCCTAGACTCAAAACCTGCTCTGTGCCAGGCTGGGGGCACCCAGCCAGCCCCGCACGGCCACACCTGGGGACAGCAGAGCCGTGGGGGAGGCTCGGTGTCCTCACAGCGGTGGTGGCTGCAGGGCCCTTGTCCAGTGCTGGGGCATCTCTCACCACCAGGATGTTCACACACACCTGCCTGAACTCAAATCAACGCCCAAAGGTGGGCAAGGAGAGAAGCTGGCAGCTCTGTCTGGCACCCGGGGACACACATGGGTGTGAAACGCCCCGGAGAGGCTCCAGCAGCCCCGGCTGCCCACGCCTGGCGCCGGGAATGCCGGCTGGCCGCGCTTTGTTCTGGGGCTGCCAGATGGGCAGGGCCGGGGGTCAGCCCTGGCAGCGGGACACGGAGCTGCTTTAGTCACTTCGGCGTGAAAAATGTCACCCTGGCCAGGCCTGGGGGATTTCCATCCCTTCTCGCCTGGCCCCCTCCCGCTCGGCCGCACAGCTGTTAATGAGACAGTTTGCTGGAGCCAGACAAACGCAGCCGGGCCCGCGCGGGGCCGGGCGCTGGGAGCGGGCGCGCAGGGCAGCGTGGCACTTTTGGTGTAAACATGTGGCGTGTTGGCGTGCCAAAAGCTTGGTTGGTGGCCTCTATTTGTTTTTCAAAGAGCCTGTCAGGTTCATTTACACACGTCAGCGCCTGCATGCGCTCGAAGGGAGAGGGGAAACACATTCTTTGTCTGCCGGGTCCCTGCAAGCCCTGCCTTGGGAACGAGGGGCTGATGGAGCTGGAGGCGCCTCCGGAATCACCCCAGCTCCAGGAGCAAAGGCCGGGGGAAAAGGGCCCTGCAAGGCACAGCCAGACCCTCAACCCACCTTCCTCTGCCAGCACAATGAACACCACCGTGGCTTCTCAGCTGCGTGAATGCCAAAACCTGGCTTGTCCCGTCCCTTGTCCTGCTTTTCCTAACCCCAAGCTTTTGTTCCGGGCCTGGGGAAGGCAGAGCTGGCGACTGAGCCCAGCCCTGTGTCTCTCCAAATGCCTCTTTTGAATCATAGAATCATGGCTTGGGGTTGGAAGGGATCCTAAAGACCATCCCCTTCCAACCCCCTTCCACTTGAGCACAAGAGGGGTTTCTCCTCAATTCCCACATAAAAATTTAGACCCTTTGTGGCAAAGATTACAAAACCTAAAAAGTTTTGATTCTTTCCCAAGACTCTTTCTGAGTTTTGCAAGGAAACTGGTGCTGGAATTGGGATCACCTGTCAAAATTGCTGCCAGGAGATGCACGGCTTTTAACCAGCTCTGAAACAGTACTCGAGTGAAGTGGAGCAGGATTGAACTAAAAGGGTTTTACCTCCCCGATATTAAGTGCATGTTGAAGATTTAAGTAGCAATTAAGGTTGCTGTAGAAGATGGCAAATCAGCATGTTTACTTTCCAAAGATAAGTTAAAAAAAAAAAAAAAAAGACAGAAAGAGGGAAAAGGGAAAAAAAACCCCCCAGCAATTAGGAGAATAGACTGGGGGGAAAATATTAAATGGATGTTTCTGCACAAAAAAACCCAGGCTGACAACATTTCTGCTTTGTAAGGGGGAAATTACTGTAACGCACTGTTTACATAGCAGAAATCAGGGGAAATTATGCTGTCACACTGACATCTGTAGGAGAAGGACAATTTTAAAATTACACTGTTCAACACCTTTAATGATTTGTAACACAAGAGGTGTGGCTACTCCTATTAAATGTGTTGCCAAATCAATAAAAGGCATAATTGGAGTTGTTAGAGCAAATTATAGCACCACCGTTATGTTGCAATACAATGTTCCCTTGTAAACTGCTATTACGGGCAAAGCTGTATTTCTCTCTTATTTGGCTGTTTTGTAATGAGTTGGCATTTTGCTCCATAATAGTTCCACTTTCTTTTATGGAGCTTTCACTTTTACTTTCCTCTTTTGTGCAGCCTATAATTTCCCTTCCCTTCCTCTCTGCCTGTTGACAACTGGTCTATACACGTTTGAAAACAGCCCTGAGGTTATAAACTATATTATTTAACATTATTTGTAATCTTTTTCAATTGGAAGTCAAGGGGGGAGGCACAACATCGGCACATTTAGAACCTGAGGTGTCTTTAGGCTGGGCCTTCACCTTCCCCGGAGGGAAGGGAGCTGCAGCAGGGCAGCACAGACGGGGAGACCTTGCATAAACTCTTCAAGGGTCCTGCTGCTCTCATTTCAAATGAGGGATTTGGGCTTATCTGGCTGGAGCACGAGGAGTGGCTGCGGCAGCGCTGCCGAGGCTGCCTGGGAGCTGTAAATCACCAAATGTGCCCCCCAAATGTGCTGGAGCTGCCAGGGTCTCGGTCGCTGCCTGCCAGGGGACCCTGCTCTGCCTGGGGGATGAGGGGACCTTTCTCTCCTCAGGAGGAAGGGTCACCAGCATCAGCCCCTCCACGTGCTCATCCCCATCCCACGGCTTTGCTGGGATGCAGAGATGAGCTGGAGCTGAACCGCAAGGTCACTGCCTGGTTCTGAGTGCTCACCAAGGCTGCTGGGCTCCCTGCCTTCGGGTCGGGGGAATGGGGGTGATTTTCCAGTTCCAACCTCTCCAGTTCACAGAGAAAAAAGCACAAGAAAGGAAAAAGAGAGAGGAGAATTGATCATGAATCAGGCTTAACCCAGCACTGCACAAGCCTTATCCCAGTTGTCATAAAATCACGGCTGTATTCCCACAGCAGGAAGGAGCTGAGCCAGCCTCACTTTCCCCAGTCATTGACAATAAGGCAATAGCCAATATTCCACCTCCTTTGCTAGAAGAAAAGTCATCTGTGTCCTCTTCGGCCACTAAACCACTGCAAAACCTCAGCATGAGGCACATGGACACATCCAGGTCGTGGGACAGCAGACTTTTGGGCCTGCAAATCTCCCCGAAGCCGGGGAGTTGTTAAACAAGACCAGTTTTAAAGCAAACCCTTGCAAGGGCTGGGCTGTGACACCGTGTGCCCCTGGCAGGCTGCAGCAGGAATGTCCCAAGCCCCTCAGGGCTGCTGCTGGCACGGGCGCTGCCAGCCCGGCTCGGCAGCTGTCCCCGCGCTGGCATCCCCACAGCAGGGCCCTGCCAACTGCTGGGATCCCATTGTCACGGCGGGCACAGCGTGACACGGGGGGCTGAGTGCAGCTGCTGCGCTTAAACTCAGTCCCGAAGTTATTTTTAGCCACTCGGAGCCGTGAACAAGTCACAGTTAAAGGCAGATGACCAGCAAGAGCGAGAGGAGCGGGGTGGGGAGCGATGCCCGCAGGAGAGTGTTTGTGATCTGCAAACAAAACCGGGGAAAATTGCTATTAAGTAGCACAGAGATGTTTGGAAATTAAATATTCTCACTGTGCTGGCAATCAAGAGAAACAAAGGCTGGATTCTGGCCTTTGACTTGTGTCAGAGAAGCGCTTCAGCATCCGCACACAGCCTCGTGCCTCTCCCGGGGAGCTGCTGCTCACGGGGGAAGCCTGCACGCAAAGTTTGTGCAATATCAGATTTATTTAGCCTTGTCTTATCAATTTCTGGGACCGGCAGTAAATCAGTTCCTTTGTTTTTATGTAAAATTTTCCTATGAGCCCTGTATCACTCACAGTCAGACCCTGTCCTCTCCCAGCCAGAAGCTGTTATTCACAGACAGGGAAGCCGAGGAATAAATTTTCCCCGTGTGAAGACAGAGAGGAGCAACCTCTGAAGAGCTGCCTGTAAAGGAGGGTGACAGGAGGATGTCCATGGGTGCCCCTCAGAGCCAGGGCAGGGAGGGCAGAGATCAGCACACACAGGGACACTCAGCAGCACAAAAACACCTCCTGAGCTCAGCTGGAGCCTCCCTGGGATTTCCCATGGATCCAGGAGGGATTTGCCCTTTTTTTTTTACCAGTGCCACCCTGCCCTGTGTGCTGGGGCACCCACTGGGGTCCGTGCCAGGTCAGAGCCTGGAAAAAGTTCTGTGAGCCCAGGGGAGGAACACGAGCAGCCAGAGGGGTGTGGAAGGAACCTTTTGGTACATAACCCATACATTTTCTCTCTCTGGCAGCACCAGAGATTATCTCGCAAAACTGAAATCCTAATTCCCCCCAGAAGAGGTCCAAGGTGTAGCAGAGTCACACTGGCAGAAGAGGATGAGGAATTCAGCCCCAGCTCTGGTCAGGAGGAACAGAACACACAGGTTCAGGTGCAAACCCCCTCAGGCCCATCCAGGGGAATGAGCAGCCTTGCAAGACCCTTTGAACCCAGAGCATTCCGCGGTGCAGAGCGGGCAGGGAGGGAGAGGAGCAGATCCGCGGTCAGATATTCCCGGCTACTGAACATCCGAGCAGCAGCCACGCTTAGGGAAGCGGCGAATGGAAATGCGCATTTCTCCAGCTGCAGAGGTTTTGTTTCCGCCGAAATCCCTCCTCCTGGATTCATATGCAGAGCGGTGGGAGGGGGCCAGCCCAAAAAGTGAGGCTCCCATTTCCTATCGGGCACGTGCTGGGCTTATCAGGCATAAGAATGCGCTGCTCGTAGCCCCAATGTAAAGCAGTTAATAAACAGGCTGTTAATGTGTCAGCAGCCAGCAGCAGACAAGGCACGGTGTCTCAGGCTCCCCCCACCTCCTCATAATCCTAATTGCATCAAATCTAATCATTTTTATGGGATAAAAAGATTTCCATAGATGACAAAGGGTTACATTCTCAGCCCTGTTGATCCATCCAGTAAAATTAGATAAGAAATAGATTTCTGGGCAATGCATTAAAGACGATTGGGGGGGAGGCAAAAAAAAAAGAGAAAGGGGAGATCATTTACTGCAATTCCACGTCTCACTCCTCGGTTCAAGAAAGAAAATGTAAATGTGATGTTCGTTTGGCCACAGGCAGCTGCTTCTATCAGGCACTGCAAACTGCAGCAGGACAAAGGGGTAACTCTGGTAAAAGGAAAGGTTAATAGCAAAGCAGGGGAGGGGGGCTGCTCATCGGCATGGACGGCACGTCGCAGCCTCGACACTCGGTGATGGGTTCGAACTGGGAACTGACATGAGATATAGAAGTGCTCACTGAAAATAATTCAGAGCGACGGCCGCGCTGGCCTGAAAATGGAGAGGGGCTGAATCACCGAGCGCTTGGCGAATATGCAGGAGCAGGGTTGCCAACTGCTCCTGATTATTTTCAGTAATAGTCTGGATTTTCCTGAGCACTCCTCTCCTCCCCTCACCTGCCTGCCCCTCGCTGCTCTCAGGAGCTGCAGGTTCGGGGCGCTGCTGGGGGCGGTGCTGGTGTTGGATTTAAACAAGGAACGCACAGAAATCCAGGTGATATCTGTGCTTACATAACTGAGTAACGATGTAGGGAATGGAAATAATGAAAAAAATTAAACCCACGCTCCATCCCTAATGTTAATTTTATCGAGAGATATCCTGACAGAGTCCAGTTGCACTGCTGATGCTGTAAGTGGCACACAGGAGACAATCAAGGCCTAGAATATAATGTATATGTGCAGTTACACAGCTGTTCATACACCAACATACACACTGAAGGAAGCTCTACATGCACTACATGATACCTCCATGGATGCTATGCCAGAAAAATATTTTTTGAGTGCTCAAGAAAAAATACCAGTTTATAAAGACATCCCCAGACTGATGCTCAGATTTCTTACAGCTCAGGGTGCTGTGCAAGAGCAAAACCAACACCCCGGAGCCGAGTCTGCTCTGCCACAAACTGCAAACAGGCTGGAAAGCTCTATATTGTAGAATTTTAAACGTTGCCCTTGCAGGTTTATTCAGATATCTTTAGGTGGAGGTGTGTAGCTGGCCTCCCTGCCCAGGAGGGGCAGGTCACAGCCACATCCCTGCCTAGGTAAGTGATCCCAAGGGAACCAGAGGGTCCCTGTGTCCCAGCAGGCTCCTTTCAGGTATTAACAAATGGGAAAGGCTCACCGGGCGCCTCGTGGGGTTTGTTTGTTTTTAAATCTGGCGTGAACGCATTTGGAACAACAAAGAAAAGAGGTTAAAAATATGCTAAAGCAAAAATAGATCCTTCATCCGCAGCTCGTCTGGATGGTTGGCACTCACCCTAAAACATGAGCTACCGGGAGATTCAGAAGCTCTGAAAATCGCTATCCAAAAAAAATAGAGAGGAAAGCAGAGGAAACTTCCTGGGTGCCCAAATTGCTGTGACCATTCCTGTGCCCACCAGCACCACTCCCCTCCAGACTGACCCTCTGCCCCGGTCTGAGCGGGTCTTTCCTGGCACGTGGCTGCAGGAGCAGCACAAGCCAGAGCTAAGGCAGCTTTTGGACCATGCCCTGAACATACCACAGGACGAAGCTTCTGCGGAGAGGCAACCTGTCGTGTGGGGGTGCCAAGGATGATTCTTCTAAGGCTGAGGATTATTTGGAAAGGGAAAGCAGTGCTGGCCTGTGAGCCAGACTGCGAAGAGACCCGAGCCTCCCCTCTAAAGCATCTTCCTGTGCAGCTCAGAGCCCTCAGCAGGGATCTGCAGAATCACAGAACGGTTTGGGTTGGGAGGGACCTGCAAAGGTCACTGAGTCCAACCTCCTGCCATGGCAGGGACACCTTTCACTGTCCCGGGGTGCTCCAAGCCCCGTCCAACCTGGCCTTGGACACAGGGCTGGGGCAGCCACAGCATCTCCAGTGGTGTCCAGCCCAGTCCTCTCCCCCTCCCCTCGGTCTCCCGCAGGATTTGGGGTGCAGTTAATACAGCGCCTGCCACGTGCAGCTCTTCCTTCCCTCCTTTGTCATTTTAAAGCTGCCACTGCGAGGACCCTTCTGAAATTATGTAAAGCCCGGCTGGTTAGATGAGGGCAACCTGTATTTATAACCGCAGTGTTGAAACACATACTAATTCCACATAAATCTATGGCAAGTTAATCATGCCTGCATTTCCAATCCAGTTTTATGAGGTCAGAGCTCTCGGTCCAGCACTCCTCCCGTGCCTGAGGTGATGGTGGCTGTCAGCTGCTCCAGGGCACCCCAGAGCTGCCCCCTCCACCTCAAACAGGGAATCAGCTCCCCAGGGGCTTTCAGTTCCCCCCCAACTCATCCTACAATGCCCCAATGCCAAGGGAGGTCAGAGAGAACCTGCTCTGTGTCCTCCTGCAGTTTTAGCTGATCTGGTTTGGCTGTTGGGTGGTCTCCAGACAGACATTGAGGGGTGACAGTGCAGCTGCCACAGAGACGCTGGGCTGTTCTCAGTCAAAGCACCGGGTCAAGTTCAGAGCAATCAGTGCACCCCGTCCCTGGTTTAATGCACCCTGTCCCTGGTTTAATGCATCCCATCCTTGGTTTAATGCACCCCGTCCCTGGTTTAATGCACCCTGTCCCTGGTTTAAGGGCTGGTGGAGATGGGGAAAGGGGCCACAGACACCTGAGACAGCCATGGAGGCATCGCCAGAGCCTGCAATGGACACATCAGGCAGCTCCTCGCCCTCGTTGCTCCATGGAAGAGCATTTCACATCCAGACCTCCCTGAGACCCCTCCAACATTCCCCAGGAGTTTGTTGACACATGTACAGCACCTGGAGTTAGGGCTGGTTCACTCACAGCCTCTCCTCATCACAATTGGAGTGGTACCACAGCACCTGGGTGTCCTGTGGAGCTGCTGCGCAGACCCTGGAGAAGCTGCTCCCAGCCCGCCCCGATTTTCCCTCTCTGTTGGGAACAGAAATCCCTGCTCAGCTCCTGGTGCTGCTGCGCCACCGGCCTTGCTAAAGCTTGGCAGGGGCGTAGATCTTTGTTTGGAGAAACAAGGAGAATTTGGATCCCAGCTCAGGATGGTTTTGGCACCGACGGGCAGAGAACAAACAGATTTCCTGCCACATGGAATTGCTGGAAGGAAACAATAGCCGGAGGCAAAGAAAACAACCAAAATCAGGGGCACGTCCTGCCGCTTCCCATCCCTGCACCTGCATGAAATATCCAGAGCTCGGAGGAGCAAAACTGAGCTCGGATGTTTCGCTTGCCCTTCCCGGTGGATGCAGTTACTGAAGCACAACGGGGAAAGGTCACTCGGCCTCAGTTATGGTTCCAGTCCATTTCAGGGTTTTAGCACTGACATCAGCCCATAAATAGTAAAGGCATCATTTTGTGAAATAAATTTTAAAACTGTTCTGTTTATACTCGACTCAGTAAAACATGTAAGGGCTTCCCACAGCGAGCTTTTGGAGGGCTGGGAAGGGACAGACACCTCAAGGAAATAAAGGGAAGGACCTCTGGCAGTTTGAAGATCCAGCATTTTATCTTTTACCTTTCTTTTCTAGATGCCGTTATTTTGCAATAAAACACAATTGTCTAAACACATTTCTTAGCTGGTAAATAAACTGGTCAGCAAGGTGACTCTAAAATGTGCAAAAGTTTTCCCAGAAAAACACACAGAAAGCTCCACCAGCATTTCTGTGCTCGGCTATCTGGCTGCAGAGTGAGCTTATCAGCTTGCTAATAACCATCTGCTTAGACCTCAGCTCTCCATCCCAGTCAGGCTGCATTTCCAGGAGCTGAAATTAAAAATATTGACAGAAACAATTTCTGCCAGGCAGGAGAAGTTCACACTGCTACTGTAATTTTTTGTAGGTTCCCATTGAAGTTTCTGTGTGTGCCCTGTATTACCTGCCAGCTGCTGCTCTATTCATTTTACATTCCTGAAATGTGAAATATTAACATGAAAAAATATAATACAGGATGTGATTTCTCCTGCAAAACGTGGGGGGAGGCGAGGTGGGAGCATCCTGAGCTGTGGTTCTTGGAGCAGCACCTCTCCCTGGGCTGTCCCTGTCAAAGGAGCGGATCCAGCCAAATTCCAGGGCCTTGGGATGGAGCTGGGAGCCCCAAGGAAGCTGAGCTCTGTGTCTGAGCTCCCACTGAGAGAAGATATCACAGGAGATAGCACAGAGAGGGCTCCCAGTGGCCCTCTGGAAGGGGCCGGTTCGGGGTCCTGTCCAAGAGGGAATTTCCCACCAGTTCAGAGCACTTTGGACTGTGGGCTCCAGCCCTTTCTGATTTTCCATGCCCTTTATTCCCCATCATTTCTGCTCTCCAGCCTCTGACACCCCCAATTTATGCTGCACAGCAAAACCTCTTTATGAGACCTTTTGCCTGAGAATTCCAACTCTTCCGCAACTTGGGAAAAAGCTCCGATATGTGACTTTTGGCTCAGGTCCTTTTTACACCTGCAGCTCTTTGGAGAAAGGTTGCAATAATCAGCTTTTGAACCATAAACCTTGTTTTGGGGCTGCAGAATGTTAGGAAAGGGTCCTAAATAAAGCCATATATGAAAAATAAATCCCTGTCTTGGTGACACAGAAAAAAATTTCTGCCGTGGATGACTGGCAACCATCTCTTCTGTGTGGGTCCCCACAACCCAGGGGTCCGAGGAGGGAAGGGTGATCATGACGAGCTCGGTTTCCCCAAGAACACAACCCAACCTGATTCTACTTATTTAGGATTGTTTGGAGCGTTAAAATATGGAAAAACCAGAAGAACAAAGCTGTGGTAATTACACTCAGTGGGACGTATTGTACTCAATTCGAATGTAATGGGAGCAGCGCTGGGTAAATGCACACAGCAGAACACTCCTTCCTCCACACGTCCCTCACTCAAAGGGATACTGCAGGCACAAAATGCACTTTTAACCCAAATGTATGCAACACTGGGATTATTTTTATTAGCTGAAATAAGGCAACACCACCTTGTGTGTGCAGCTACCTCTGCCTGACAGGGCAGATGCCAAAGCTCCTCAGACCCTCCTGCTCAGTCACAGCAGAGAATTTCTAAAAGATTTAACTGCTCTCAAATTTCTTTAGCTTTGCACCTTGGTTGAGATAGGATTATTATTTTTTTTTTTAAGTGTCTTTCCTGGGATCATTTACAGGCCTCTTAAAGGAGAATTAAACCCCTATTACGGCCGGGATCAATACTGAACACGGGCAGCCATCAGAGCAGGGCTGCCCCGGAGCAGCAGGGGAGGGAAGGGCACAGGGGCAGGAGGAGCAATTGTCCTCAGAAGGCTGCAGCTCCTCCAGGGACAGCCCTGCCACTGCAGCCGAGACCGCCACCCTCCCTGGTGGGGCAGGATCCCCTGAGAGCCACCTCCCTCCTGCACAGCCAGCTCAGAGTCACCTTTGGCTTTAGGAACCCCTGAGCAGCCCAGGTCTCCTCCTACTTCTTCTTTATTTTTTGCCTGGATCTCTCTTTCCAGTGAGGACAGGTAATGTATTTTGAGTTCAGTTATTGCTCGTGGGATTTCTCGCTGTTGTTGTCTCTTGGACAGACTTTCCCCAGGCAGAATTTTGTCCCCTTTCCTGCAGAGAAGCCCCTGGAGAAGGAGCATCCCAAGCAGGCTGTGAGCATCTCCTGCTTTGCATAATCAACCTCTGGAGCGGGCTGGGAGGCAGGAGGGGGCCAGAACAGGCTTGCCATCAGCTCTGCTCTTTCTGCACCTCCTTTTCAGCCTCTCGCTCTCTTTTTCCCCTTACCAGCTTTGCTCCCATCTATGAAAAATCAGCAAATAAAAAGTTACATTAACCCCACCCTGACCTCTCCGACATAATACACTGTGGGCTGATGGGCTGCCTTTGGAGCTTCGCTGAAAAGCTGTCATTCTTCGGCATCCCAAGCACAGCCCAGGGAGCATTTACCGGATAATTAATATATTAAATGCATGAAAAATAGTTACACAGGCCCCCCCCCCTCCCCACACCAGAGCTTTCCCCCAGCACACACATCCTGCCGTCTTTTCCAGGGAAAAGGAGGGACGCAAAAAAAGAAAGGGGAGAAAAAGATAGATACAGCATGTGCACCATCAATATAAAAGCATCCCCTGAATAGCCATCATAAAAACTGTTCATAATTTTATAGCTTCATTCGTGCTGGAGCACCATAAAGGCAGGCCATATTTTTTACACTCAGGATGCCTCATAAAAAAAAAAAAAAAAAAAACCTGGAAAGGAAGGAAGGAAACTTGGCATGGGGGACGTGGAAGCACAGCACCGAAGCCATCAGCTCACCTGAGGAGAAGAGCTCGGGAAAAGGGGGTTGGAATTTGTCCTCTCTGACCTGTGAGCTTCTGAATCCCACTGAGGCCATCAGAGTAATTATTAATTGGGAAGTCTTTAGGCTTTTTTTCCCCCCCTCTTTTTCTCTTTTTGCTGACTGCATATTTGCCTTTTTAAAAGGATGATGGAAGGCCAGGGAGGCAGCCCTGCCCTCCAACTGTGTCCTTCACCTTTAAGTGGGCAAGCAGCTTTTTTTGGTGCTTTGAATCCCCCTCCCCTTCCCCTCCACCTCCCCAAATGCAAAATTCATGAGCTGGAGCATGGATTAACAAATAAATTATAATGAAGGCAAATGGGTGGCAATAAAAAATAATAATAATAAAAAAGGAGGCCTCACCTTCACGTGACAGAGGCTGAGCAATATAACAAACCAGCTCATTTATTTCCACCCAAGCCTGTTCTCTGGCTTGGGAAGGTAGGATTTTAAAGCATTTTATCCTTTATTTCCTGTAATATATTTGGACAAGGTAGCTGTAAATCTGAGGCAAGAGGAGAAATCCAAGAGTGGCAGGAGAAGATGGGGGTCGAAGGGAAAGGAGCTCTGTTGGTTTGTGGATATGGCCCCTGAGCTTCTGTGATCCAGGGATTTAGAGCAGTCACCTACACAGCCCTGGCTGGCTGCTTGTGCCACGCCGCTGCTCCCAGCGCTGCCAGGAGCCCAGGGCAGCCTTTATTCCACGCATTTTGATGTGGAATAGGTAAAATTGCAGGGATGGATCTTAAAAATGTGCACACGAGGCTTGTTACACCCACCAGTCATCCAGAGTGGAGGGGAAACATTACAGAAATCAGCTGGGTTGTCTAATAAAGGTTTAAGAGAAATCCCTGGCTGCCCCATTCTCCTCTCAGAACCGGTTTCCTCATTCCCAGAGCTGTTAGCACCAAAAGGAGCCTTTTCAACCGCAGGAAAGTTTCAAAGTAAACTTCATTTCAATTTCCAGTCAATATTTGGCGAGTTTCGTTTGGGTTTCATTTGTTTGTTTTGGAGGGTAGGTTTCTTTCGCGGGGTTGTTTGTTTTTTTTAATAAATCAATGCGAAATCCACCAATGTCCTGCTGAGAACCATTAAAAAGACTTCAGTATTTGGTTGCAAACTAAGTTTTAGGAAGGAAGGAAGGAAGGAAGGAAGGAGTGATTACTATTTTTTGTCCCATCCTTCTCCAGGTTCTTCAGCTGAGCTGGTCACTCATGCCCTAAATGTTGTCAGAGTGGAAGAGACCTGAGCCCCTTTGGATGTGGAGCTGACAGGTCCTGGGAAAGGCTGAGCTGCCTTTGCCTTGCAGGACCTCCAGAAGCTTTGGGAGAACTTTGCCAGTCCCAGCGGGATTGTGCCAACTGGAGCTCCTGGGCATTGGGGAGAGGAGTCCCAGCTCTGCTCCTGACCAAAACCCCAAAGCGATCCCGAGGAGCAGCCACCCCCGGAGCAGGGCAGGGCCTTGGGCAGCCCTGGCTGGGGAATCCTGGCTCACAGCCCTGCCTCATTTATCTCTTTCATGTTTATTCATGGGAGCTGTGACAGGATCCGGCTCCGTTCGGGAGGTGCCAGCAGGTGGCCTAATAGTGGGAATTAGTGAGGCACAGAGCCGCTCTGGGGCTGCCTAATGCTGCCGGGATTAAGGCACGCTCAGAAATGAATAAAGCTTCTTCGAGGGGAAAAAATAACAGCGAGAGGGTGAGGAGGAGCAGGAGGAACCGAGGGGGAGCCCAACGTGCTGCACTCGGCTTGGCCAAGGCTCAGTTGTGGGAAAGGTGTTCCTGTTCCACCTGTGCTGGCCCCAGTCCCATCAGCCGTGGGAGGGAGAAACATCTCGGGGTCAAAAACCCCAAGATCAGCTCTCCTCTCCATCCCATGGGGTCTGGTGTCCTCAGGTGCCACAGCATCTCCTGGGGTGACTCCTGGAGAGAGGTGGGACAGGTTTCCTGGGCCATGCCCGAGGCAGTAGCAGCAGCAGAACCCCAAATCTCTGCCGAAGTCGTCTCCTGGTGCTTTCTCCCCACCTCTGCTTTTCCAATACCAGTCCAGCCCCCAGGCAGCCTCTGGAAACCTCTCACTCCTTGGCAAAGGACAGGGCTGGAGGTGATTTTGCTGCGCAGCACCAGCCCTTCTCACAGCCTTTCACCTGCTCTGTGGGAATCTGGGCTGGATTTTACAGCAGGGGAGAAGAACAAGCACGGCCCTGCCATGTCCGTCTGGGATTTTCACAGCTAGCAGCACTAAAAATAGCAGGGAGAGCAGCTTTGTTTCTTCTGCTCATATTTTTTTTCCATTATAAATGTTAATTTTGTGATAGTTTTTAGATATTTTTAAACGCCAGACATGTACAGGTAAAAAAAATCTCAAACCACAGGCAAAGCCCCTTTCCTCTCATTTCTGTTTCCTGCAAATAGGAATCACCAACACACACAGACACATCCCACCAAACACACACAATTCCTGCCTAGCACTGCCAACTCCTCTGCCTTATTCCCTTTTTATGAATTAAGTACCCAGTTGTTGTTGGTTTTCTTTTTCCCTTCGGAATTTCAAACAGCTTCCACACCGGGTCTGACGAAGGTTCCAGGTAAATTACCGAGAAAGCACTGACTAATTTGAAAAAATATTTAAGAAACTCCAAGTTCCCTGCCTTTTTTACTATCCTCTGCTCCATAATTACATTGCACTGCCTGATATTTTCATGGAACATTAACCGAAGTCAGGTGACTGCCCCCTTACAGTCTACGCCTATCCGTTACCCATAAGACCCCCATGGACCTTGACATTATTAATAGTCCTATTCATTAAGTATTACTCTTGTAGAATGAGTAGCATAATATTGGCCTGGAGATAGGAACAGGCAGAAGGAATAAGTCAAATTAATTTTCCGCAGCAAACGCCCCGATTCTGTAAATGACATTCTATACTGTTAGCATTTTAAATGTGACACAAATGGCAGGAGATACAATTTGAAAGCAAAATAGTAGAAGACATGGCTCAGGGTGTAATGTGCTGCATAAAAATCCAATAACATCAGTTACAAGAAGGAAGGGAATGAACCAACCCGATGGAGGGTTTTAATTTGCATTTGTTTAAAATGGCAGGTAAGGGAGCAAGAGAAGGGGGCAGCTCCCTGGTTGGGGTTTTGTCCCTCTCTGCTCGGCAGGAGGGTGCAGGAGAGCTCAGAGCTGCTCTCACACCTTCCTGCCAGCACACACTGTCCTGCAGCTCCCCTGCTCTGCTCTGAATGTGGCCGAGGGGTAAATCCCAGGCTGGTCCATCCCAGGGACTCTGTGCACACCCAGGCTCAGCCGGAGGGTGCAGGAGAGCCCAGAGCTGCTCTCACACCTTCCTGCCAGCACACACTGTCCTGCAGCTCCCCTGCTCTGCTCTGAACGTGGCTGAGGGGTAAATCCCAGGCTGGTCCATCCCAGGGACTCTGTGCACACCCAGGCTCAGCCTGATGTGTTCCAAGTCCCCTCACACAGCTCAGCTGGAGCTGCAGCTGCCCCAGGGAAAGGATGGGAAATGGCTCCCCTGGAAGGGCTGTCAGGCACCAGCCCAGGCTGCTCTGGAGTGCCAGAGTCCCCAGCCCTGGAGGGGTTTGAAAGCTGTGGCACTCGGGAACAGGGTTCTGCGGTGGCCTGACAGTGCTGAATTAGGGACTGAACTCAATTTTAGGAATCTTTTCCCACCTAAATGACTCCATGACAGAGTGAGTGGCTCGTGGGTAGCGTGATGACTTCACCTGGTTTTCCATGCTCTGAAACTCAGGATCTGGCCATGGATGATCCCCACGGGCTCCCACCAGCCCAGGACGGTCCAGGAAGGGCTGCACGTTCAACCTGCAGCATCTCCTCCAGGAAACACCCAAGGCACCCATCGCAGCTCCTCGGGGCTTCTCTGCACCTGGGAGAGCAGAGCCTGAGCCCTGGATTTAAACCCAGCCAAGCCCAGCCACTTCGGGGGGGTTCAGACCCAGAGCTGGAGGGAAATTTTTGAGAAATCGTTGCCGACTTGGCAGTGGTGCAAATCAAACCCTCAGATCTCCAGCCCCCAACAGCTGCCCAGAGGATGAATGGGGCTGAAATTCAACACCAGCGCTGAATCCTGGGCTTTCAGCCTTTTTTTTAAAAATAATTTTTTAATATCTAAAGGCATCTGCTCTGGGGAGGTACAAGAATGCAGCTCTCCAAGCCATTATGCATTTTTCTTCATTCCCTTTTCCCTCCATTTCCTTCCTTACAAAGTTCACTGCACCAAGACTGCAGACCACCAGACAGGAGAGATCTGATCAGGAAAATAAAATAAAAAAAAAAGCAAAGCCTGACCTCCATTAGTTTTACTTAGGGTAAAGCCCTGCACTGTAGTTTATTTATTAACAACATAAAAAGACACTGCCTATAGAACACAGAATAAATACACATAATTTCCCCAGAAAGAGCATTGAGCCGGCTTCCTGAGGGGAAAAAAACTATCACTTAATTGAAGCAAGAAATGTTCAATCCAATAATCTATAATTAGATATTTTATGGAATATGGTACCTAGAGATGTTTATTTATAAAATGTTTCCATCAATAATAAGTTGTTGGGAGGGGGAGAGAGGGTCCTTTCCCTGGGAAAGCTGAAGGTTGCTGGGATCGGGGTTGGTGCTGGAGGGAATTTCAGGGGCAGTAAAGGGGGCTCTGCCTGCAGCTCATCCCGTGGAGCTCAGGATCCTCCCTCAGCATCACCAGGTGCCCAGGACACAGGAGGATCACCAGAGACAGCTCAGGAGTCGGGAGAACAGAAGGTGCCAGCCATGGATAGGAAAGGAAAATGCTTTCATTTTTTTCTTTCATTTTTTTGGGAGGTGTCCCTGCCCATGCAGGGGTTGGAAGGAGATGAACTTTGATTCCTTCCAACCCAAACCCATCTGGGATTCTATGCTGAAAACCACCTCAGAACAAAGAGATGCAAAGCAGGGTTCTAGGACCAGCCCTGGAAGAGGTGTGGACACCTGAGAGCCATCACTGGAGCCCCAGACTCTGACACTGCCGGGGTTATTGCAAACCCATTAAAGGGGTTTAAGGGGTTATTGCAAACCCCTTAAACTGCCTGAAATAGCCTTGCTCCCGTATTCATGTACTCCCAGAACATGTTGGGCAGCTCACATGGAGGATTTCAGCAAATATTTGAGAGCTGCTCTCGTCAGATCAGCAGGACTTCGACGACAGAGGAGGCAAAGATGCCTCAAAAAGTCCCACAAACCCTACAGATAACACACGCAACTCCGCTCACGCCTGCCCACTGCTGCTTCTCCTCCAGACAAATCATTATTTCTGCTGCTTGCAACCCTACCGCCACTCTTATTACAAAGGCAATTTTTCCTCTCCCTTTAATTTGGGGTTGCTCAGTGCTCCAGCTACTTCTGCAGTGTGGCGAACTGTAAATTGTGTTTGAAACTACAAAGTGCAGAATAAAGCAACTGATTGAAGCAGTAAAAGGGAAAAAGAAAACAGCAAATGCACGTTGGTGGAAGGGCTGTGGAGAAGAAGATTCTTCATTCATCAAGGTAACAAGATTCGGGAGGGAATATACATGTCAGAGATGAAGTACAGGTGATAATTAACACCTACCCTACACAAGGCAAGGCTGTGGTGTAGAAATACCTGGGCAGAACTGTCAGGTGACTTCCAAAAATATCAGACCTAATAAGATTTGTTATAATCTCCAGCAGTTCATAGAATATTAACAGGTTGTGACAAGAAAAACGGTCTGTCCAGGAACGGTGAATTTGCACAGATACTCGGAACAGGGAGGCGTGAACAACAGCAAACGCTCGTGTCCTTTTTTTCCTTTTTGTCCTAAAAACACAGTGGGAAGCGCTGGTGCAGGCAGCGTTTAGCTTTGCTCAAAAACTGCCGACGAAGGGCTTGGTTGCCCTTGCTCGCTCTGTGCCAGGTGGCTCCCGGGGAGCGGGGTGTGCCCTGCCATTAACGGGGGGACACGGGGACACCAGAGCTGAGATCAGGGCAGGCAGCAAAAACAAAGCCTGAGAGCACCACGGAACCGGGGCTGCCCTCACCCTGCCTGTGCCTCAAGGATGAACAATTCCACTCCTCAGTTGTGACTCGGGTTTGGTGGCATCAACCAGCTCGTATGGGGCACCAGGGAGGTGGCACAGCAGGGTCACCCCAGAACACACAGACACCTCGGCCGCAGTGTGGACAGCGCACAGAGAGCGGGGCAGGAGCTGCCCGAGTGCGGAGCCCAAGGGAGAAGCATTTCCCAGGGAAAGGCTTTGTTTGTTTGGCACTTTGGGAAGTGCCACCTGCAGCCATCATCCCCGGCACTCCGGAGGCGCCGGGCCCCTCTCTGTCCCCGCTCCCCATCCAGCGCCAGGCGAGAGCCCGGCCACCGCCGATCCATCAACGGTGTTTACACTTGGCTCCCTCGCTCTGCCACCAGCAGGAAATGGGGGGAAAATTATAATAATATCACAAATGAAATTGAATGAGTAACAACATTTTCTAAGAACAGAATAAATACAGTTGGTGGCGCCTTTTTTTTTCCAATTTAGTATTGTTTAATATGCATTTAATCAACCCATTCAGTATTATAGAGTCTATGTACCGTGACACCCTCCTATGCCACAGAGGAAGCATTCATAGGCCATTAGGCTAAAGTAATATGTATGAGGAACCACTTTTCCCCAGGGTGTAGTAACTATTTTTGCTCCCCAGTCGTCCCCATTAAATCATTAAACCTCATGACTATGCTTTCTGAACTCTACCCTGATCTTTAAAAAGCAGAACATTAAAGGGCAACCGTCACCCTCCATTGCACAGGCCTTGTGTTTTATATATTCAAAGCATTAAGCCTTTTGTCAGTCTATACATCATAAGCACTGGAAGAGTGTATGCACAAACAGGAAATGTTTATAACTGATGTCCCTTTTATAGTGGATGTGCGAATGGGCAGGATAAAAAAGCTGAGGCTCGGCTATTTTATGGAAACTGAAGCAACGTGATTTTCCCCAGCTGCTTGCAATAAAACCATCTCCCTTACTTATCTTTATGTGGCCAGTTGCAGGGGGAAAGAGCAGCAGAGGAGCACAGGCAGAGAGAGTCGGAGGAGGCAGGAGGAGCTGCCAACTTTGGACTTGCAGATCTCATTTCCCTCCTTCCTGGCAAAAGCTTAATTAGAGAGCAGACAGAGAATCTACTGAGAGATGGTTGGGCTGGACTTACAGAGATCCTTCCAGCTCCCAAACGTCCCTTCCAACGTGTCACTGCTGGAATGCGGCCACGTCTGGGAAGAAGGAGGAGGTGAACAAAGAATTAGAGGTGCAGCCACCTCTGCCACATTCCTGACAGCTCAGTGCTGCTCACTCCTCTGGAAGGGTTTGCAAAGACCTTCCACAGCAAACTCTGCCATCTCCACTTTGTTCCTCTTCAAACGGGGGCTGCAGGCACAAGGAACAAGGAGAGGTCTCAGCCTGAGCACTGAGCTTTGCACGGCTGGAAAAAGCCTGGGAGACCATTCCCGGCTCCCTCACAGAGCCTTTGAAAGGAGGGCTCTCTGCTGCCTTGTGCCTTGCAGCTCCCAGCTTGCTGTGGACAAAGCAAATAATGCTTCCTGTGGCACGTGTTCAGAGCAAGGTGATTTTGCTCAGGCTTCTGGAATTCTCTCCCAGGTTCCTGAGGAGTTGAGGTGCTGCAGAAACCCCTGTGTGGACTTGGATTAAAACTTTGGGCAAATCATTTCCCTGCACCTGTGTCCTGCGCTGTATCCCCTCCCTGTATGACCCCTGAGCTTTACAGACCTTGAATTCTCTCATGAGTAAATTGGGAAACAATGAGCACAGGGCAGAGTTGTGCCAGGGCTTTTAGCACTTGGGCAAGGGGAGCGAGAAAACACCTCCTGGGAGAAGGTTTCTGAGACAGACACAGCAGTAACCCCAAAAAAGAGAATTAGGAACTACCTTTCAAAGCAGGGAAAAAGGATCAAAATAAATGCTAAGGGCAGGTGAGTGGTGAAGGAGAAACACCCCTCCGTATTCCTGAGCCTGGGTTACACTGCACAGCTCCACTTCCCACCTCGCTCCTTCCCCCAGCTCCACATGCCCTCCCCATCCCCGGGCAGCCGAGGACGCTTCCCAGTTACCGCAGATCCCTTGTAAAACAACAGGGAGTGTTAGGTTAACATGACTTAGGGAGCGATAGCGGGGCTTGCAAAATGTCACAGCTTTCATGCTGTATGTTAACTTCGCAGCCAGTGGTATCAATCTGCAGCAAAACACAGTTATTTCATCATGACATCGCTTCACCTTTAAAGGCATATGGTAAAGCCTGCTTTGTGGCTTGCAGCAGATGAGCTTCCTATAATTACAATTTGAACTGTTCCACAGGCAGCTCTACAGATAGTGGATCAGTGATTAAAGTTGAAATCACAGGGTAAGTAGTTCTGTGACACCGTGAGTCACAACAATCATCAAAGACTCAACTCTGGTTTCTGATGAAGTGGAGATAGTGCAGTGATTCAAGTAGGGGACTGAGACTCAAGTGCTGCTACTTGGAGGCAGGAAAAGAGCAGACACATTCTTGAGGAAGATACTCAGTGCGTGCTATTGACTGGCCCCAAGCAAATCTTTAACCCTGCGTCTGGGAGAGAGCATGACTGCGCATCTCATTGCGCCGGGGCCCGTGTCACACCTGAGGATCACAGGCTCCAGTTAAACGTTCCTGCCGCCGATTCCCCCTTTGATTTCAGGAATAATGCATGCCGGCCGCAGGACTGCCGCGAGTGCCGGCTCAGCAGCAGCCTCAGCTGTGCCTTTGCTTTTCCCTGCAGAGCTTTCCTGCTTTGTGAGTGTCCCAGCAGCACCAGGCACGGAGGGAAAGGAATGTGCGCTCACACTGCTGTCCCCCTTGCTGACCCCCATCAGGAAGAGCTTTTAAAATTATTATTCCTTTAAACACACAAGAAGCCAGTCTCTGGTCTGCCTGGCAAGGAGCTGAGAAAATCCAGCTCCTGCCTCTCCTGGAAGATAATGGGCTAAAGCGTTCCCTTTCCCTAGTGCACCTCCATTAAACTTCGGTGACGCTGATGCCGAGATCGTTTTGGTCCAGAAAAAAAAGAATCAATGGGTTGAAATTTGTACGAAATAACCCACAGTGGAATTGCCACAGCAAAAAACCCCATGCAGATAAGAATTAACTTAATTCCCAGCGGAGAGGAGCCTCGCTCGCACGTCCACTAAGATGAATTTTAGCACCTGCAAGGAATTGGATCCTTTCTCTCTCGGGCTGTAAAATCTGCTCCTCTCAGCCCTACGCATTCCCGCTGCAGGAATGCACAAACCCGGGTGCTGAAGGACTTCTACCAGCTCTAAAATGGAGGGGAAGGATAAACTGAGGCCCTGGCGGGTGTTACACCCACGGTGCTCAGCGGTGTCCCAGCCTGGGTAGCTCTGGGTCCCAGGGGAAAGGACCAGGATGGTACCAGGGGATTCTGTCAGAGGACCCCATTCCCCTGGGCTTTTAAGGTGACCCAATTCCTGCAATCCTGCTTGGATTTTGAAGGGAATTCCTTTATTTTTGCTTTCTTAGACAGATGAAAGATGCTTCATTCGGGCAGGAGGTGAGGAGCGGCACACAGAGCTCCAGAGCCACCACGCCGCTCTCCTCAGAAGATCCTCGCCATGCTGGCTGCCTGCCACCGCCGGCTGCAGCGGGACAGTGATGGATGGACAGTGGCCGTGCCAGCTGTGCAGAGCCAGCCAGAGGGTGGCACACGGCCTCTGTGCCCAGCACGAGCGCTGCGCTTGCAGGAACGGGCAGGGTTTGGGAAGCAGTCAGCCCAGGTGGGACAAACGTGCGCTCCACACCAGCCTTGGGGACAGCTCTGCCCTGGCCTGATGCTCCAAGGGGAACGCGGGAATGGGAGCAGAGCGCTGGGTGCAGGGCAGCATTTGGTCCTCTGGAAGGAGGTGACAAACCCTGCCCAGCTTTAAAGGTTCTGTGCAAGATTTTGGGGAATATCTGCACTGTACAGTGGTGTAAGGAGGGGCTGACCAAAGGAACAGGAGGAAGAGAAGCTAAACAGGAGAGTGAAGGTGACCCAGCAGCTTACAAGGAAATTCTGGTCAGGTCCTGACAAGACAATGTCACCCTGGGGACTTGGAACCATCCAACACTCAGACCAAAGCAAAGCCTTTAGTGCAAGAACTGGAGCTTCTGAGGAGTTTACCATGACGTTTGGTGCTAACTTTATGGTGCTCATTTTAAGTGCATAAACCAAGGTAAATACATGAACTTGCCTGGGAAAAGGACAAAGTTATTTCCCACAGGACATTGTGAAGAAAATATTTGTAGTATTTTCAGAACCACAACATTTCAGAACATTTGTTTAAGCAGTAGAAGACAGAGCTTCCTATTTTCCCTGTCCCCTATAGAAATCCTCAGCAGGTTTTGGTTTTCTGCCGGAGGTTCAGGACCCAGCACCCAGACAGCAGCACAGAGCATCCACTGCTGGAATCCCCTGTGTGTCGCTGAGCAGGGAAGGGTTAAGCCCGGGGCGCCTCTGCACAGTGCAGCACCAAGGTCCTTCCCAAGGCTGCAGGAACAAAGCAGCCATCAGTCTATATTTGGCCTTTGCCCTTGGATCATTTATGACTTATTCTTCACCTCCGATGACCACCACAGCAAGCTTTCAATCTCTGCTCCCTAGCCTGCAGCAAGGGCTCTCCCTCCCCCGCGTTGAGAATCACACCATTTGCAATTAAAAGCGACTGCCTGAAGGAGGCCTGAGCGAGGCTTCCCTTGCCCCTTTGTGCCCTTTGCCTTGCAAGGCCCAGACTCCAGGCATGATATCACACCAGGGCTGGGATGAGGTGCTGCTTCTGTCGCATCAGGATGTGGGGAGCAGGGAAATGGAGGAATCTTGCTGGGCTGCAGCTTAAAGTCCACCCTCAGCCTCAGAGCAAAGGTCTGCAGGCTGAGGTGCTGCTCAGACACACAAATCTCTCTCCTGAAAGCACTCACACATGTGACAAGGAGCTGCTGGGATTACACCGGATGGGTTTCACTCACGGAGCTGGGGTTTGTTTTCTCAGCCCGGAGCTGAGCGTTTTGTTCATCTCACAGCCAAAGACACATCCTCTCCTACTTCACTCAGAAAAATCTCTCTGATGTAAATATACACCATAATCCTGAAAATAAAGGCAGAAGCCTTGCAAGCGCTCCTTGTTCTGAGACACCTTTATCAGGACTTCAAACAGCTCCTGGGAAGCCACACACAAGAGTTGAGGCGTGAGGCTGTTCCAGGCCTTTCCTGCTGCAGCAGCGTCTGCAGAAAGCTCACGAGCCAGGTTTAACAACCCCTCAGACGGGTGAACATCCAAAAGCCTTGGAGCTCAGCCACGGGGCTGTGGCCATCCAACACCTCATGGGAACATTCCCAGGGGCAGGAGAGGAAGGTGAGCACCTTCTCAGCTCCTTTGCCAGCATCAGGATGGACAAGGCGGAGGGCTCTGCACCCCTTGAAGTTATCCCCAAGGGCCCGGTGAGGGCACAAACCCATCCCGTAACGCTCGGTGAGATCAGAGGACACTGATCCACGTTTCATGGTAAGAAGGAGAAGGTGAGTTGAGGTTTTTTTATGCCTCCAGTGCCTTTCCAGTGTTTGTTTCTCAAAGACCAAGGTCAATGCTCCACGTGCCTCCTTCAGCACAGCTCCACTGCCCGGCAGCTCCTCACCCTGGCTGCCCAAACCCAGAGCCCTGCTCCTCTCCCTCGCTGATTTTTGGGAACGTGAGCCACTGACAAGCTCCTCCTCGTCCTGCTCAACCCCACCAACTCACCCTGAAGTCATATAAATCCATAAGGGCCGGTAGTATCAAGGGATGAGTCAAAAAGCCAATTAGCCTCCAAAATCCTTTTCAAAAACAAAACAAAGGCAAAGAAATAGACCCGAACTGGATCTAAATAGTTGATAGTGCCTCATCACACAACAATTAGATTATTTTCTGTTACCCTCGGTGTGTTTGCACGACTGAGCAACAGTCTGAGAGCCTCTTTCCGTGGGTGGGAGTGGGCAGGGGGAGTGCAGGGGGGTTTGCAGGGAGAAATCCGTGCATGCAATGCAACAGCACTCGGCTCCTCCTCTCCCCTCCTCACAGTCGCAGTCACTTGCAGCTCTGGTGGGGAACTGCAGCTCTGGATGCACCAAAGGGATTCCAGGATTCTTCCAGCGTTTTGTATTTGTAGGAACTATTTTTCCCTCTCGTGCAAAGACATCTCCTCCAGCTCAGAGCACTCAGAGTTGCAATATAAAATATGCTTCTTTTTTCCCCAGCCAAGCAAAAAGAAAATGCTGCTACTTTCTGCTGCAGTTTGGTTTTTTTTTTCTATTTTATTTTATTAAAAAGCCACTTCCCTCAGCTTTAACTAGCTAATTTTCCCGCAGAAACAGTACATTTCTTTTATGTGTTAATTTTTCTTCCTCTATTTGCACTTCACAGCATGCAGTGACATGCCAGGCATTGAAGAACAACCCTCTTCCACTTTTTTCTGGGATGACAAATATTCCTGGTGCAGAAGACCAAAATGCATCTGTGAATTCAGCTATATTTGTGCATTTTGCAGGAAGAGGCTTCTTCTAATGATGCAATTTTCACTAATATAATTCAATTCATCTTGTGTTAACCTTTTTCCAGACAGGTTTAGCAGGGAAGTTCCTTGCTCTGGAGTCTTACAAGGAGCTTTTCATCCAAACCGTGACCCACACCTCCCGATAAAAGGTTGGTCAGCCAAGTTTTCACATGTTTTGTTTCGTAAATTCAAGATGTTTGGGGGGGGGAAAAAGGTGGTTTGGATCCAAAATATCCATCTAAGGAGTAATTTGTTTTATCGGAGCTGTTCAAGTGAAACAAGTGAAAAATTCCCAGATACCAGAAGGGTCAGTTCCTGCCAGCACCACCACAAATAACCCAAAGGGGCCCTGCTGGAGTGGCAATTTGTGTGTAAGAAAGCCCCCAAAAATTGCGAGTCGAGGTGAAAAGAGGCCTGGAATGTGACAGCAAACATCTCAAACCACTTCAAGCCCGGGCTGCCATAAACAATTCCACCAAACACACGATTCACCCTTTTGTTAGACAAGGGCTCCAGATCTCCCCGCTGCACATCACACACTCAGCCCACTCAGCAAAACATCTCCATTCAGGAGTTCATAACAAATAACCCCATAATTAACCTCATCTCCCAAAATCTCTGCTCCGCTTGCAAGATATGACACCTGCCCCTCCTCTTGGTTCAGAAAAACACCATCAACAGCTGCAAATACAGCAACAAGAGCCAAACTGAAAAAACAACTCACAATAAGGGGTTTTTATCCCCTTCCTGAACTATCTCTTTGTCTGAGCCTAAAATCCTCCAGCATGTCCAAAGCCAAGCTACCACAGATATGGGAAGTGCCTGAATCCCCTTGTACTGCGATTATTCCTCCTAAAAAATAACCCCACACCAAGAGGGGACAATGCTCCTCAAGGTTTGTCCCCTCCATCGCCGTCTCTCCCCCAGGAGGGCTGTGCTGTCCTTGCAGCCTGTCCCCAGCACTGCTGTACCCCCATCCCTGTCCCTTCCCCAGTGCTGCAGGAGGATTTTTGCAACTGGAACACAAAGTCAAACTTTGCTTCCCCAGGCCCCAGTTTGCTGGGTGTTAACGCTCGCCTTCCCTTCTCCTCTGCTGACAACTGTTAATTCTGTCACATCAGCCACTTTTGTAGAATTAACTTTGCTCTTCTGCTCCAGCCATTGTAGCTCGGTAATAAATCAACAGTCTGGAGGCTTCACGTGCAACGCAAAGGCCTTTATGGTGCATGGGAAGATGGGAATCTTTACATTTTTAAGTAGGACTTTGTCACATTCATGAGGGGTAATAAAAAAATTTACATTTTGACTTTCAGGAGGGAAATGCGGTGGTGGTGGAAAAACGCCGTGGTTGGAGCTGGCTCAGGACGCTCGCCATGCCTCAGGGCCCATGGAGAAGGTCACACTGCACTTCCCAGGCAGCACCTCAGCTCTGCCGGGCAAAAAGGGTTTGCAGCTTTCCCTGAGGATGTGGAGAGCAGCCCTTGCAGGTAAAACCAGGTTTAACCAGATCTCCCTGCTGTGTGTCCCCCTCACAGGAGAACCCTGTCCCTTCCCCACCAAGGCACAGCCTCTGAACCGTCCAGCAGGTGAGCACCCACCCCAGGGAATTCCATAACCTCACTGAGATCAGTATTTATATTTATACACATAAAAACAGCTCCGTAAGTGGGGGAAGAACAAAGAATTTCTGTCTCTGGCAGCACCGAGGCCCGAAGCTGGCATTTGTCTGTGCCTCAGCCACCAGGCAGCACTGCCTTTAAATCCCTCCTCGGATCCATGTCAGACAGCCTTGGCATCCCCAAGGGCACATGATTCCTGCACCGCAGATGGCAGCGGCTCGCAGGGACCGCCTCCCCTGCCCTGCTCCGGCAGAGCTCCGGCCGAGCGAGGGCAGAACAGCGCCCAGCAGAAGCCTCTCCCCGGCCAGCAGCGCGTGTCAAACGGGGCAGCTGCTTCCGAGCTGCCGCTAAAAGGACACTAAACGCGTTCGCGGGGCTGGCGGCCACCGAGCGGCCACGGCCACCGAGCGGTCACGGCCACCGCGCCAGCACAGCCGGAGCGAGCCCGCGGGGCCGCAGCGGAACGGCACAAAGGGGTCAATGTCCGCCCGGCCTCGCTGTGCACGCAGCTTTCGGGGAGGGTCCCCCCTCCGAGCAGAGCTGCCCTAAGGAGCGGCGGCGGATGATGCGAGCCCGGCGTTTCCCGCAGGTTTTCCCTTCCTGGCGCTTCCCTTCTGGCCCCGGCTCGCAGCCCCGCAAATGCCAGGGGTCCGTGCGGCGTGCACAGGCAATCTGTCCTTCAGTGAACCCTGCCAGCTCCGCTAAAGGTGTCGAGTGCGCCTCGGAGCGAGGCAGGGGAAGGCAGGCAGCAGCCTCCTCTTGCCCTGTGGATGATAACCTCACACGCGTATTATTTCCCACCATAATCCTACTGTTTTTAATTAGTGCGCTGTAAAAGGAAGAAGCACCACATCTCCGAGGGGAAAAGGAGGAGGGGAGAGGGGAGGGAAGGAAAAAAAAAAATCAGCACAGAGGATTCTGTCCAACTTTTCCAAAAGCTTAATAGATTTTTAAATGGGGTTATTAACACCACCTATGAATTATTTTAGGGACCTAATTATAAAAAACAAAACCCAGTTAATTAGGTTTCCTGAACTCGCCTTGACACAGGTGAAACAAGATCTCTAAATGCGGGAGGATTGAAAAGCGAATCACTTCAAACAAAGAATCAATGAGTATTATTGCAGAACCAATTGAACAATTACTTCTTTAATTGTTGGCACCCTGCTACCTTCACTTAACAACAGGATGGATCAGCAGAGTTACTTAACCTCCTCCAGTAACTAAAAGTACTGTTGGAAAGCAGATGCTGAGCTCGGGAGGAGCCGCTGGAGGTGAATTCCGAGCGTGTCCCCCGGGACCGGCTCGCCCGGAGCCACGGGGGCAGCTCCAAGTGGTGCCCCGGAGCTCCGGGGACAGCTCCGAGCGGTGCCCCGGGGGCGGCTCCGAGCGGTGCCCCGGGGACAGCTCCGAGCGGTGCCCCGGAGCCCTGGGGGCAGCTCCGAGCGGTGCCCCGGAGCCCTGGGGGCAGCTCCGAGCGGTGCCCCGGGGGCGGCTCCGAGCGGTGCCCAGGAGTTCCCCCCGCTCCTGTCCCTCGGCACGGCCAGGTGAGTGCGTTTCCTCCAGGATGTGCCGGGACAGCCCGGCTCAGCAGGAGCGAGGGCTCCTCTCCCCGCCAGCCCGGGGCTGCGGGGGATTTAGACGCTGCTCCAGCTGAAACCAGATTCACACCCCCCAAATCACTCGGAGAATCCCTGCGGCGGAGTGACTGTCCCCAAACCCGAGACAAGGCGATGCCCAGGGCACACGGGGTTGGGAAGGGGCGCTGGGTGGCGATGCCAGAGCTCTGCTGGCACCGTTCTCCTGCCTGTAGAGAACTTCCACCCTGTGCCGGCACATCCCGGCACCTAAACCCAGCCAGGCGATGGAAAACAAGCGGAGATGACAGAGCGCCCTCTGATGTTGTCAGACAGGGGAGAAGAGGAGGGCAGCGCTGGTGACAGCAGAGCCTGGCCCAGGCTGCCAGCAGCCCCGTCCCTCCTTGGGCACCCCTGCCAGCCCCAATCCCCCTGCCCACACCAGCAGCGCTGTGCCTCTCCCAGCGCGGCCAAGGACACGGTTTTGCCAGAATTGGGAGCGTTTGGTGCTCACCCTGCTGTTGCTCTGAGGAGATTAACTCTGTCTGTACCCTGCCCGCACACTGAGAGCACGACAGAGCCTCCTGCAGCCTGGTGAACAGATATTCCCGAGCCAGAGCTAAAACCAAACTCCAGACACTGTGGGAAACAAAAATAAATCCCAGCCACGCCAGCTGTGGGGGTCCTGGAGAAGCTGCTGCTCCACACAAACACCTCCACAGCACACAGGGCTCACTGTGCACGAATTTACACTGTGCACAAATCTAAACTCCCCCCACCACACATGAATGACATGGCAAGTTCAAGCTCCACAAACAGACAGATCAAGAGCCCCAGCTTGCCCAAGTTGCTTGCCAGTAACCTAAATTCAGCCCAGCCAAGAGCTCTGACCACAGCCAGACAGCAAAAGGGCTGCTGGTAGCCCTTGTGGTCCATGGGCAGCCCCTCCAGCCATGGCAAATAACAGAAAAGTGCTATTGAGCAAGTCAATAAAATGCTCAGAATACAGAGGTAATCTTTTCTATCGGCAGCTATTGCTGGAAACTAGGCTGGCAGTTATCAGAGTATAAACACAGCTCGGGAATGAAGGCAATAACAATGGAATACACTTTCCTTTAGGTTAAAGAAATCCCATTTGAGTGTATAGAAGCAAGAGTTTGTGTGCTCGGAGCGCAGAGAGCAGATAACGGGGAAGCAGGCGGCACGTGGTCAATACCCGGAGTTAATCTGAGCACGGGAGATTGGGTGGCAGCACCTCGGCCTGCGGAGGTGAGCGCTGCCGACCGTCCTCGCTCACGGCTGTTGTTTCAGGCACGTAACATTTCACCCTCCCGCGGCACTTGTCACCCCGGTGACTTCCCAAAGTACATCATTTCACCGGCGTGGAAGTGCCAGCTCTCCTGGGTATTAACAAACGCTGCCTCTCGCCCCGCATGGCAAAGGAGATGACAAATGCAATAACCCCGCAACGGTGGGAGCAAATAACACGCAGCGAGTGGATAGTGTGTAAAATAAAAGTAAAGAGTGGGTAATTCTGTACCCGCATATGGAGGGTAACCCCCTCAAAAAATCTTCAAAGCAAAAAAAAAAAAAAAAAAAATTAAGGAAAACACAGTCACTCAGGTGTCACCGACAGCTCATTTACAAACAGCCACTTGAGGCCAAAGGAAAACAAAAAGCTGGGAATCAGGATGCTTGGTTTGGCAGCACAGCAACAACTGCCTGATCCAAGCTCCACCAGAGCAAGTGAGAATGGGCTTGCAAAGGCTCAGGAGCCTGGCAGAAACACTAAAAATGGGCACTGCATGTTTGAGATCCTCCTCCCCGGCCTTCAAGTGTTGCCAAAAACCTCCAGCAGTCGCTCAGGACAGGGGTATTTTGATTTTTCTTTCCAGCAGTTGCTCAGGACAGAGGTATTTTGATTTTTCTCTCCAGCAGTCACTCAGCACAGGGGTATTTTGATTTTTCTTTCCAGCAGTCGCTCAGCACAGGGGTATTTTGATTTTTCTTTCCTAAAACTTATGCGGAATAGCTGCTATTTCATCCACTGCAATTTAAGTTCTAGTTATTCATGAAAAGCCTACATATGAAAATTGAGATAACACACATATCAAGAATGACACTTCATCTAAAGTGCTGATAGCCACAAATCAGACCAGAAACACCATATTCAATCTTTAAAAGCAGAAGCAATTAGAAAAAAACCTCGAGTTCTTCTCCCCACATGCCGCTTTCCTGATATGAAAACAAATCCTGATTTGGACCGTTTTATTTATAAGCATGTTTGAAGTCAGCTGCCTTCAGCCGGCAATTTGGTTCTACAAGAGCCCAGTCCTTAAGAGGTATCCCCCATTTAATTTGGGGATTAACCTTTCAGAGCCGTGATTTGATGTGGCAGAACAGAACACCTGAAACAGGAGCAGCTGCCGCTCCCTTCGATTCACTAACTCCCCACTCGTATTTTTAATTAAACCCTGGATTTCTCAGGCTTGTTATCATTTTTTGTCTTATTTTTGAAGCCCGTCACCTCTGTGCCCTTTGCTGAAGGGGGGCACTGTGGGGTGGCTGTGCTGGGGTGGTGCTGGTGTCCCTGTGCCCCGCATTGCCTGATCCACGTTTGTGCAGCTCAGCTGGTGAAGGGTGGCGGTGGGAAGACGAGCAGAGGAGGTTGTAGATGAGTTTATTTTCGCCAAACCCGACCCCAGCCTTGAGGAGTGGTGTTACTGAGCTCTCCTCAGCCCCTGAGCCTCTCCCAGTGAGCGCTGGGCACTTAAAGAGGAAGGGGGGGAATCATTCCAGGCTGGGAGCCCGGCACGGCAGGCACAGAGCACCCCTGCCGTCCCATTCCTCGCCCTGCCAATTAATCTGAACCCCACCGTCACCCCGACACCCCGGGGAGGCTCCGGGATGCAGAAATAAACTGATCAAATATGCAATAAGCGGTCAAGCAGTGTCCCCCACAGGCAAGCAGAGATTGGACTCTCCGTTTGCGCCGCTCTCGGCTCCCCGAGGAAGGGGATTCTCCTCACCTCCACGCCGCCACAATAACCAGATTTAGCTTAAGAAAACACACTACATTAAGTAAGAGACCTAATGACAGTATACTTGTCCGGTTTTTTTTAAAATTAAATGACGTTCATTAAAGGAACATCACCTCCCCATAATTAATTTTGCTTTGAGAAGGAAAGGGAAAAGCTACAGACAATTAATGTACCATGCAAGCTCTAGTAGATGCTCCATATATTTCCTCCCTGCGACCAGCCCTCCTCCCTAACAGCATCTCTGCTCAGCCCCCCTCCACTCCTGAGAGCAGGGACTGAGTTTTTTTGGCAGGGAAGCTGCACAATAACACAGCAGCCCTCTGTGCACCTCAGCCAGCCTGACAGCCCTTCGACAGGGTTACACGCTCCTCTATTGATATCTGCAATCATATCCCCCTCTGCCCGGCTCACAGAGATCCAAGAAAACTGCTGAAGACACCCAGACAATGAAATCAATGGGACAGTGATGAGTCTTTACAGAGGAACATGTGCAGAGAGGAATAAAAGTGTTTGGGTGGTGGCAGTGCAGTCAGGATGGTAGGGAACCGGGAAGGCTTCCTTGGGGTATTTTATATCATCGGGTACATTTTTCCTGAAGATTTCAGCCTGGCTGATGAGCCAAAAATAGAAGAGTATCACAAATAAAACAGAATTATTCCTCAGCTGTGACTCAGTAGACAGCACTTCCTACAGGCCAGCATGCACACGACAGTGACACGTGTAAGGTCGGAGAGTGATAAAATCAATAATTCCCCAAGCAGGGAAGAAGAGCCCAGTGGTTTCAGCAAATGACACAAATTAGCCCTCTCTCCGCAGCCGCGTGCAGCTCTTTTGGAAGCCTTCAGGAACGAAACCCTGCTCGCCCCAGGAAGGAAACAGAATCCATGCCCGTGCCTCCCTGCCCCTCTGTTTATACAGACAGGGATAAGGATGCAGCCTGGAGGTGTTTGCTTATTTTATCAAACAGCAAATTGATTGTAGCTGCTGGATGAAAGCACTGACATTTCATAAACTGCACAGAAGAATTCTGCTGACACAACTCCAGACGAGCCCAATTTGATTAAACTAACAAACTCTCCCGGAAACACCTACGGATTTGTCCCTGCTTTTAGCAGCCTGAACTTTTCCTACCTTGGCTCCTAAACACAGAGGTGTGAGCTGGCAGCACAGCCTGACTTGAGAGGCATGAAATCAAACCACCTTAAGCCCCGCACTTTTATCCAAATTGGCACCACACTGTGTTGAAACCGGGAGCGAGGCTGTGAAGCTTTGAGATCCCTTGTGACAAACAAGAAACACCTTTCTGAGAGGTGCAGGACAGCAGCCCCTGTTGGCACGGGGGATTCCTCCAGGTGAGAAGCAGGAAGCCGTCCCAGCCCTGTGGAGGCTGGGCTCACACGTGGGTGCTATCCACACTCCGTGCTGGTGCCAAGCTGGAGTCTCGCACGTTTTTCCCTCGTCCCAGGGTGCTGCCAGCAGGGCAGACCTCAGCCTGGCTGGGATGTTCTCCTCCCCTCTGCGTTAGGGCAGGCAGGAAAACACGAGTTCACAGGAGTTAAAAAGCCACCCCGAGGACAGGCGAGTGAATCGTCTCAGTGCTGCCCTTGACAGGGAATCAGCATTTACCGAAACATCTGTGAAATGGAACCCACTCCCCTTTCAGGTTTCCATTCTTGGAAGGCTCATGTGGATGTCCAGGTTCTCCTGGAGATGATAAACATTGTAAAGAGGCAGTTTTGCTGCTTTTAACACTTCTGCACCACTTAAACCACTTTCTCAAACGTGGTGTTCAGGCAAGACCTCACCGGAGCCCCAAGGACTTTGTTCCTTCAGGTGGTGACCAGCCAGGCCCTTTCCCTCTCCCCAGCTCCAGGCTAATCCCTCTCCCTCACACACATCACACCCGGCCTTCAGGATAGCTGCATTTTTGAAAAACTGTTTGTGTAATGTATGAAGACTAACTTGGATTCATGAATATTTGATTTAATATACATTTATTTCCCCTAAAGGAAGATACATTTTATTTAATACTGATTGCAGTTCTTATTACCTTCCTAAACCCGGCACACCACTCAGCATTCCAATTATGCCAGCACGCTGCAGTTATGGCTGAGGAAGCACTTTCATTATAAGCTTCTGTTTTTAGACACTTGTAAAACTCCTGCCATTACATGCTCATCCCCCAGCCCTCCTGCCAAACAGGCCTTGGAGCTGAGGATGCTCCAGAGCTGCTTCTCAGCCCAGGCAGGGCAAGATTTAAACCTGCTTGAGCCAAAACTTCCTGTTCTGGTTGGTTTATAGCTGTGATCCAGCCCAGATCTGACAGCCACCATATTGTACTGAAAAACCTGAATGAAATCAAAATCAAACCCTCACTGCTCGGTTTACATTGCAGTAACAGCTTGGAGGGATTTTCAAGCTGGACCCAACTTTGATTCAGCCCAGCAGCACCATGTGGAGTGTGTGATCCCCCCAGCAGTCCCAGATCCCCTGGTCGCTGTGACACTCCAAGGCCCTGGGTCTGGAGCACGCACAGAAGGAACACAAGCCCAACAGCTCGTATATTTTTCCTCACGAAGCTTGCATTTGCTGAAGAAATCCCTCCTCTCTCAGGAGATCAATTGCATTTATGGAGCAGAGTTACTGCTGAAGAAGAGGCAACACTTCAAGTGACATTTTGCCTGGTGTCTTTATGTCCCTGGCTGGGATGCTGAGCATTCCGAGGCCCTCCAGGATCCCTGGCTGATTTAGGACAGCTGTGGACTTAAGAGAAAAATACTTCCCCCGTTATCTTCATGAGTGCAGTCAATCTCGGCAGCCAACATTTGGAAGAGAGTTGGTTGGCTGGTTTTACAGCTTAAACGGTGCTAAAAAGAAACAGCACAGGTCATTCCGCTTCCTCTCACCCAAAGTGTTACAAAGCACTTTGTAATGGGCCCGCCAGCTCCGGGTTTGACTTGCGGCTCCCTCCAGCCGCTGCCGAAATGCGGCAATTCCAGAGGTGAAAAACCAGCTGCTTCCAGACAGCACCAAACGTTTCAGGGGGAGACTCAAAAATATTACATATTCAAGTAAAAGGATTACGTGAGCTTAGAGAGAGGGGGGAAGAGTAAATCTTAGAAATTGTGACCAGGATGAAGAGTAAGATAGGGGAGCAGAGCGTGCTGGGGAGTTGTCCGAGGGCCACAGGGGCAGGAGCTGCACTCTGCACAGAGCAGGGCAGGCAGGAAGGGGCAGGGATGAACAGGAATGCTGATTATTGCTTCCAAAGCTCGGGAAATGCTCTCCGATCTCACTGGAGTGCCCGGAATGGTATAATTGGCTCAATTGTCTCACTCAATCCGCATCTGCAGCGATCCATTGTCCCTTGTCAGCCAGCCCCGCTCCCGGCTCGGCTGCAGCCCCCTCCTCCTCGGGGCCTATCCCGCGTTACAGCCGAGATTAGATAAGTGCTGTTTGGCTTTGTGCTGTAATGTGTTGCTGTTTCATGCTGGGATGTACAAAAGAAAAATGCAATCACGGGCCGAAGGGGAAGGAAGGGAGGGAAAGAGGCGTGCGGACATTTGTTTTGAGGCTTCGTTACTCTCTTTAATAAACAGATTTTTCAACAGGTTGTGATCTGACTGCTTGTTCGGATAACGGACGGGTCGGGATGTAAAATGTGACACGCACCAAACCTGGCTGGAGAACTGAACGGCACGGGGTGCTTGGAAAAGTCACCTGCTCAGCATCACAGCCCCGGTCAGGGCTCTGCTGTCCCTCCTGCCATGGGGAACAGCGACAGAGGGAAAAGTCCTCGCCCTGAGGAGCTCACAACTCAAACTACAGCGGGTATAGGAGCATTGCTAGGTCAGGAGGGTGACAGAGGGCTCAGCCGGGAGCTGCCGTGGCTAGCAGGAACAGCCAGGGGCTACCTGGCTGCGAGCCCAGCCCGACTCAGCAGGCCGGGCTTTGCTCCCGCTGCACCCCTGAGCACATCGCTCCTCTCTTCAGCGCTCATTACATTCCAGGCAGGCCCCAGCAGCCGAGCAGCACATATTTACCCAGCCGAGCCGTGCCGGTGCGAGCGCTGGCTGCCGACAGCCGCCGGATCCCTCTCCGCATCCCTGAGCCGGCGCTGCGGCCGCGCCCTCCCGCAGGCAGCGGAGCGTGCGGGACCTTCAGCTCTCTGCGCTTTCCCAGCGCCTTTCACCCCCGCAAACCGAGCAAACCGAGCAAACCGAGCAAAATTCCCGTGCCCCGCTGCCGAGAGCCGCACACCGCCCGTGGCACAGAGCGCGGCACCAAAGCGCGCAGGGATTTCGGGCTGGATCCCACGAGCTCCCAGACACGGAGCCCACATTCCCCCGCTCCAGGTGCCCAGGGGCGAGGCCAGCAGCTGTGGCCGGCAGCAGGGGTGGCCACAGCCCCGGGGGACAGCGGTGGCCGGAGCCATGGCCGGGATAAGGGCTCCCTCTCCCGTTCCAACCGCGGCCACCTCTGCCTTCGGGGGAGCCTCAAAGGCCGCTCGCATCCCGAAGGAAGATGCAGGGTTCTGGGGACGACCAGGAAAGTGCAGCCAAGGGCTCTGCTCAAGACCTGGAGTGGCTATTAGCCAGAAAATATATAAGGAAGGAGATGCTACAAATATTTCTTTCCATTGGACAGGAATGCCAGGGTGAAACGGCAGCAAGCACGGGTTCGTTTGGATTCTGAGCACCAGCACAAAGCTCTGCCTTGGCAAATCGTTCAAAGGATGAGTTTCGTGTTTACCAGCAGCCTTTCCCCCATTGCTCCTTCCTGTTATGCACAAAAAATCATCATCTTTGCTTCCCTGAGCCTCCCGTCATCCATTACAGCCTGGCAGGGGGAGGAGGGAGGCGTGGGGCGAGACGAGTGAGCATCACCCTCCTCCAGCCTTCACGCGAAATCCCGGTCCCCAGCTCCAGCCCCGAACACGGGCATTTCCTGCCTCGTGGCTCTGCCTAGCAAATCATTATTAATCTCTCTGGCCTGTGTATATTCATTAGATAAACACCGAAACCGTGATGGTTTTTATTGTCTGCTCCGTACACATCATAACGCTGGGGAGACAAGATGAATTTGACAGCTAATGTAAAAATTACAGCAGGCAATACATCTTTAGATTTGGGTGGAACACCAAGATGAGAGTTAATCAATAAAATCCTAACTTAGGTATTGTATGAAATGGCACTTCATTCATTATTAGGAGTTGGTATAAAACATGATTTACAGGTTTGATGTATTGGCCCTTCACCTTAGGGACCTATTTTCAAATCCAGTCCAATCCAAAGTGACTAAAGATCCCTGTAGCCCGGGGGCTTGGGAAGGATACCATTGCCAGGAATTTATGGGAGCTCGCTTGTAATGAAGGGTTTGCAGGGAAAGGAGTGGCACAGGATGCTGGAAGGGTTAACCCCAGACCAGCACATTCATGGAAAGGCAGCCACTTCCTCTGAGAGCATCGAGTGAAATCGAACACGTGGTGGGCACTCCTTGCTCTCCTCATGGATTGTCCCCAATCCCTCCACGGCAAGCGCTGGATCCCACACTGCTTCCCACTCTCATTCCCTTCTCTCCCTGCCCTAGAAAGCTCCAAGCACTTCGGTGGTTGGGGTTTTTTGTTGGTGGGTTGGATTTTTGTAGCTCTCAACATGAAAGGCACCTTCTGGCTCTCAGCAGAGATGCACCCATCACAAACCTGCCGGGACAGGGCAGCTCAGGCACTGCCCAGCCCAGATGCCCTGGAGTACCTGGCTCTTAAACCTCAGTGAACCCCCCCCAGTAATTTTAAAATCACATTCACACATTAGATTTTGAAGCCTGACCCATGTAAATAGGACTTGGCTTCTACAGAGAACAAGTTTAACTATAACATTAACTACAATTTTAATTATAGTGCCCCAAGAACAGACCTCTAATGGAGCTCCTTTATCCCCATCCCCCTTCCACTCCAGAGAGAGGGAGGAGATGCTCCCATTGTATCACACTTGGAAATTAAGTGAGTTGTTAATTTTTTTCCAAAAATCCTCCCAGTTTTTTTGCACCGAGGCGTTTCACTACTATGCACAACACAAACCCAATCATCCTACAACATTTCAAGAAGGAAAAAACTTTAATAATTCATAGAGAAAACACATGGCAGCACAGCCCATCCTCCCTGCTCAAAAGGGCACGGAAACCAGTGGTTTGCTCTCCTGCTGTCTTTTTACAATCAATTGCTCCAGGAGACCTTGTACAAAAGACCTGGCTCAGGTGTCCTATGAATCCAGTCGCCATCACAGCCCAGTAAACCTGAATGAGAAGTGGGATGATTTAGATGCTAATGACTAATGGAGTGATATCTGTCTGTGCAATTGGCAGCCACGCAGGGATAGCAGGGAGCTCTCTCAGGTCTTGTCTGCGCAGGGAGAAGAGAAAGATCCCTTATCGCGTTTTATAAGTTTGCATTTATAGGGCAAATAAAATGGAGCATTTTTAAAACCAGGAAGCATTTCAGAGGACAGATTTTTTTTTTTTCCATATAAAAATCCCAGATAGAATTTAACTTTAAATACTTTTCTGGCTAGGGAAAAAAAATCAATTGAACTGATTACCTTGTTGAGTACCAGTGAAGATTTTAGTTGTCTTTGTAATTGCAATTTTTCCTTGCTGGCTTTTAAACATAAAAGGAAAGTGACTTTACTGCTGCAGTAAAACCATGGGCCCTAGTCAAAACCAACAAAGCAGAGTATTAACCCCCTCTGTGCTGTTCCAGCTGCACAGGCACCTTTAAACTCTTTCTGTTCAAAAGATCAATGGGAAATCCATCTCCTATGCTTCAGAGGCAATACTTAAATTTTTTTTTTCCCAAAAAACCAACCAATTCTGACAAGCTGCTAGAAAAAAACTTAAAGGAGCTGATAATTACCGTAACCAGCAAAGTGGCTCCCACTCAGAGGGCAAGGCTGTGTCTCGGGTTCGCAGGGGACCAAGACAGCTCTGCCAAAGAGCCACTCTGAGGTCACTCCTTGCTGTGAGCCAGCGTCCCATCCCACGACAGCCACCTGCACCTTTTCTCCCCGGTGATCTGCCCTGGGGACAGAAAGCTCTCAGACCCCACTGACCAGCAGCGAGGGCAGCTCTTCCAGCAGTTCAGAACCCGTGTCCTGCTGGAGGCACCACCTAAAACTCTCCATGGCCCTCTCAGATTGGGTGGGTACCACAGGATTTTGGGTCAATACCAAAGATTTTAATGTCAATACCAAATGTTTTAATGCCGGCACCAGTTCTGAGCTGGGACAGACGGTGGCAGCAGGAGGAGCTGCCCTTGGCAGGCTCTGCAGTCCGTGGCGCTGGTGCCTCCAGCACTCTGCCTGCTCTGCCAGAGATGGAAACCTCAGGCCACCTCAGCATCCCCAGGTCACCCAACAGAGACCCTTCGGTGCCAAACGAGTTTCCATTGTTGTCTGGTCGTGATAAAATTCCACACGTGTCTCCTGAGATTTATATCCATACGTTGCTGGCTGTACAATGCTCCCCACTCATAACAGGCATGGTTACAAGACAATCAGTTAAAGGGAACAAAAATAGATTTCCCAAACCAGACATCAATAAATCCAGTCCTTTAAACCCCTCCTGGTTTAAAACCAGCACAAACTGCAAATATAAAAGTGACACTTTGAGACTTGTGCAGGTCCTGCTGGCTCTCTGGACAGGAAGCAGAACCAGAGAAAGACAGGGACTTGAGCTGGAGATGCAGCTTCCCTCCAAATAATCATCCAGGAGCTAAATGGACTTTGCTCAGACAAAACAGCAAAGATTCTGCCATTCAATAACTGTTCCTGGTCAGAATTTACTTTGCTTCCACCACCCTGGATCCTCCAGACAGCTCTTTGTGCATTTCCCCCGCCACCCTAAATCACCAGCTCTGCCGTAACACTTTTATTGTCGCCCATTCCCCGGCTCAGACTGTCATTGATGTGCGAGCCACGCCGAGCAAAGGGGGAGCGAGGGGAGCAGCCCCCGACCCAGGTTATGGGGCTGCCTCCAGCCTGAGCCCCACGGCCACAGTGCTCCCACCCAGGGCACAGAACTCCCCGTCCCACACACTTGCTGTCAGATATCGTGTCTTCAGACAAATTTCCTTTTCTAATGCTTTTGGGATTCCCTAAACCAGTGCAGGTCACCTTCTGGATATTTCAAGAGGCAGGAATGGTTGAAGTCACGCTCGATGTTCTTTAGGGCTCTGTGTTTTCAGGCACGTGGTTTTCTAGAGCCAGTACAATCTTTCCCAGGTAAACCAGCTGAAAACAAGTCCAGCAAACCCCAGATGTAGCTCAGTTAGGATCCCAACCAGCCAGCCCCAAAATCCTCAGCCGTGGTCACTGGCATATCCCAAGCAAGGAAGAGGAAATGCAGGGAAGTGTCAGAGTCACACGGTTCAAAGATCACAGAGTCAAAGCCTGCAGAGCTCGTGCTGGGGCTCACAAGGAAGCGTGGTAGACACTTGCTAAACTCACAGTTTGCTCTCAGTCTGCAGAGCCCGGCTGTTGTGAAACCAAGTCCACAACACTCTTGGTGGGCAGGAGATCAAAGCTGCACCTACTCAGCGACTTCAGCACTTTTGGCTGGGCAGGAAGCAGAGAGCCAACAGAGTTTCCTTAGTTCCTCACTTCTAATACCTTAAATGTACCAGAAAGCCACCAGCCTGTGGTGGGTGTGGGACACTCCACACGTGGGCACGCACAGGGACTTTGACAGGATGTCCTGAGTGTTGCTCTGGCTTTGGGGCAAGTCCCTTGTTCTGGCACACAAATCACCAGGCTCCTACAACCCATGGGTTTGAACACAGGAAAAGGGGTGAAGCAGCAGGTGGAATTCACAGCGAGAGGAACGAAAGGTCTGAACAAATCCTAACAGGAATATTGCACTGAGCACTGCTCCTGCAGCCGCTCCCAAAAACAATCACCAGTTTCAGATGCCAGTGCTGTTCACCCCGGCTGTGCTGCCCCAGGCTGTGCAGGGGGGTCTCACACCAAGCTGAGACCAGCCAGGGGTGGTTTTTGAAGAGCACCTCCCAACAGCAGCGTGTTTAATGCCACGCAAGGCTCTTCCTCAGCCCTGCGCTCCCAGCCTCGCACTGCGTGTTCCTGCCCTCGTTCCAGCTGAGGATTTAGCTCCTTGTTGTCAGAGGATGAATGTTTTTATTCTGTTTGCTCCCAGGCCAGTATCAAAAGCTCCCAGTACATGGGTTAACCAGATGATCCTTTAATACACAAAGGAGCCCCAAACAGCTTAACCTTAACCCATCCGTAAAGATTCCACCCAGCCTGCTAATGCTGTCCTGAATCGTGTTCTCTATTATTACGTCTGAAATCCGTTAAAATTTCACACAATTTCCTGCACAGCAGTGTATATAATAGTGCTGGGAGCCAATATGTTTCTATAATTGGGCCTGTAGTGGGGCAGAGTCCAAAGCAATTAATCCAGCCTCCTTCCTTGTTTGCGCCCATATAAAGCTGACAGGGTGGAGAGTAATTGGAAGTGAGCGGCCTCTATCCCCTACTTTAAATTAATATTTTCCTGTTCTGATTTAATTTCACCCGGTAACAGTGACACAAAGACACGCCATGTCAAGCACTAAGTAATCTGCAGCAGCTGCCTTAGGAGGAAACTTTTATTCATCTGTAATATAGTGACCTGTATATCACTCCTCACACTGTACACAATATTCCTGTCACACAGACAGCTGCATTTAACTCCGTATAATCAGCAGAAATGGGGAAAAAAACCGATGTATAGCATGGATATAGTCCTATAGATGTGTGTTTGCATGAAGATACAAAACAGATGCAGGAATTTATTTAATTATGAAACACTCGGCTCTCCAAAAGGGGAAAAAAAAAATTAAATGGTAAATATAAAAAACATGCTAATCAGCAGAGCCAAGAATCCATGCAAATGAAAAGCCAGAAGTAATGGCCAAAACAGCCAGGCCATTAAATCAAATCACTGAGAAAATAATGGCTAAACTCTCTCTTACTTGTAACACTCAATTTATGTAGTCAATATGGCTCTGAATGAATGAGTGAAGGTACTAAGAGCACAAATCTAAATTCAATATACATATCTTAGAAAAATCCCCAGCGCCCGCGCTGACGAGGCGCGGAGAGCGGGCACGGCTCTCGCCCGGCGAGCACGGGAAACAGAACGGCCTTCGCCGAGCTCATTCCCTGCCTGCAGCAGACAAAACACCCAAATATCCATAGATTATGGGAACGAGCCCGCAGCTGCCAAGGAATTTATGGGAGAGTGTGGCAAGCTGGGATCAGGCAGGGCTTGGGAGGATGGGAAGCGAGAGCCTCCTCCCCATGCGGAGCTGCCCTGGGGTCTGCACGAGGTCTGGGACACAGCTCAACACAGTCCAGGTGGGAAACACCAAAGCTGCTCCCCTTCAGTACATGCTATATTCATATATCACGTAATATATCTTTAATTACATGCTATATTCATATATCACGTAATATATCTTTAATTACATGCTATATTCATATATCACATAATATATTTTTAATTACATGCTATATTCATATACCATGTAATATATCTTTAATTACATCCTATATTCATATACCACATAATATATCTTTAATTACATCCTATATTCATATACCACAATATATCTTTAATTACATGCTATATTCATATACCACAATATATTTTTAATTCCTAGACTGCTCAGACATGGCCCAGAAGCAGGAGTTCACTCTGGAAGTCGGCAGAGGTTAATTTTGGGCGGGAGGAAGGAGGTTTGGTTCTGCACCAGCTCAGCTTTATTTGCTACCGCTGCTCCCACCGCCTGCCAAATCCATCCACACCATGAGACGTTTCTGAAGCTGACCTTGTTTTTGCACTCAAGTGACAAAAAGCTTTTCCCCAATAACGCTTTGGGCACAGCTGCGTGTGTCCCACAGCTCTTCTGCAACACACCAAACTCCAGCAGAACAGATACCATGAAGAAGAAATGTATTTATTTCAGGACAGGGTTTTTTTTCCTAAAGAAAATCATAACAAAACGAGCTGCAGCAGCATCCTGCCTGCAGGGAAGAGCCAGGGTGGGCACTTTGCAGTACAGAACCACGCTGGTCCTGCCAGGACAGAGACCTTCCCGCTCTAGCAGGGCAATCTGCAGCTGAGGATCCTTTTCATTCCAACAAAACCAAGCAATGACACCACCAGCGGCACATCTAACCACACCCCCCTGCTCTTATTCAGCAGTTTGTCTCGTGGTGACACCGAAACAATCCCAGCCTTTTTACCTTTTTTATTTCCTTACTTAATTTTGCTAAATTCTGCTGTCAAAAATAGTAAATAGGAAGCAAATAGATCACCTCGATTCCACTCATTATTTCCATTGATTTTAAGTCTGGACAGGGCTATTACGATCGCGTTACAAATTGTCTATTTGTAGAAAGAAAAGTTTAAAAAATGGCGAGTTATCTGTTCTTGACCCAAAGCTCTGGGCAGCATTATAACCAGCTGTTCCCCTCCGCTCCCGAGGTGGCTGCAGTTAGTGGCAGAACAAATGATCCCTTTGTGCAGTTTTGCATAAATGTTTGTCAAGTGTCTTGGGCTTCCCTCACAACCTTGGCTATTAAGGAACAGAAGTAAAATTCCCTGGAGCAGGAGTGTGTGTGGGGACTTATCCACTTAGGCTAAAATCCTCGTCAATATATTTGAGTCTCGGGAGAATCCCCGTGCAAAGGGGAGAATAAAATCCGTGATCACCATGCAGAGGGTGGTTGCAGGAGGACAAGCAGGTGCAGGGAGCACTTGAGCAATCCTGCAGCGGCACAACCTTCTCCAACTGGCAAAAAATGCTGGACCCAGCATTAAAAAAAAAAAAAAAAAAAGCAACCTCAAAAGCTTTTGAGCATCAGCCTTGCAGCCAAGCACACCCAGCACACTTCGATTTTGATGTACAGTTTGAAACAAATCAATAGCAGTATAATAATACTCAGCACGCTGTGTAATTTTTATATCATTAGTTTTCATTTTCCGCTCCCCATGCATCAAAAAACTTACAACGGGCTCGTAAAGTTTATTTAGTATTCCATGAATTCCTAATCAGTTTCATTTCATAATGATTCAGAGCGGCCGTTGCCAGGGCCCTGGTGTCAAAAAATCGATAAAACCAACACACTTTTCCTGATGGCGGCTGCAAAAGGATCTATTGTAGGGGAATTATGATTTATGTCTGGGCTGCACCACGAGCAGCAGCAAGCGACAGCCTGGCTCAAGAGCTGAGATGTTCGCCAATAATGATTTATATGCGCTCCTCTCCCTCCCCCGGCCCCCGGGGTCCCCCCTGTGCGCGGGCACGGCCCCAGATGCCGGGAGCAGGGCAGGATCGAGTGCCTGGCTCGGCCGGGAGCTGCTGCCCAGCCCAGCCCAGCCCAGCCCAGCCCAGCCCAGCCCGGCCGGGCTCCGCTCCCAGCGGGGCTCGCTCAGCCCGGCACGGCCGGAGCGCTGCCCGCTCCGCTCCCCCCCTGCCGCTGCCCTTGTCCCCGGGCTCTGTGACAATCTATTCAGCTCCAGATGAGCACGGGGACGGTTCGATTTTCAGCTCCGCGCAGAAGGTGCCTATTTATCTTGGGGCACCCATTCTGTCAAGGCTGCCCGGGGCGGGGTGCGAGCGGCTCCGTGTGTCATCGAGAGCACGCAGAGAGCCTGAGACCCAAACTGTGCGGGGAGACACGGACACACAGCGTGAGAGACTCGCCAAGTTAGAGACTTTCCAAGAAAAATCCTTTTCTGAAGGCTAAGAACTCAAAATGGGAGGGTTGCGGTTGTTCTCCATCACGTGGCAAAACATCCTTAAAATCCAGGCGGGTCGGGAGGGTGAAGGACGGTTCGAACCGGGAATGTGGGAGTTGCTGCTGCACCAGGAGGAAGCAGCGATTGCAGGGAAGCACCGGGCTCTCATTTAATATGTTAATGAGGGTGGTGGATCTCCACCAGGGAGAGGCAGGGCCGGGGCGGAGCACTGGAAACCAGCGCAGGTAGAGCTCGTTGTTGAAGTCCCGGTTGCAGAAAGGATTAACAGCATCACTGAAACATCTCCATTAATTTATTGAGGTGCCTTTCCCACCTTTCTCTCGTTTCCATAGAGAATTGCCAGCAGCCCTGCTCCATGAGGAGTTTCCCTGCCCTCACTGCTCCACAAAGCTGCCGCTGCTTTTCCAAGCCCAGCCCTTCAGCCTCCAAGGCACAGCCACCTTTCCGCCCTAACTTTAAATATTAAGATGTACAGCAGCATACACGATTAACAGTTTGCTTTCCCATCTCCTGAGCTCTGGAAGAAGCTGCAAGGAGGAGGATGCGTTTGGAGCCACCAGGAGCTGCAGCACAGCCCCTCCACTGTGCCAGTCAATAAAGTAAATTAGTGGGCTTTTGCTGTAGCAGAATCACCCTGCTTTATTGTGTACATGAGGCAAGGCAGGGGAGCAAACGGGGAGAAATATTCGGAAAATAATCTCCTTTTAGCAGAGTGGCTGACCAGAAATCAGGGGCATGGCCAGCACACCATTGCCCTTAGCAGCAGATGATGCCCTCACTCACAGTTTTATGCCTCTGGTCATCACAGAAGTGCTCAGTTTTGGGGCTGGTGGAGGAAGGGGTGCACATAACCTTCTACGAGCACAGTTCATGCAAAGCATTGCCTCTCTTCCCTGGGACAAGCTGGAATATTGCCTGGGAACTGCTGCAACGCTGCTGCCCAGAGCAGGGCAGCCACCCACAGCTACAGCTCCCACTCGACAGGCTTGGGGCAGCCATAGCTGGGAAAATGGATGGGATGTTTCCCTCTCCTGGTTTTGCACACAGGGAGTTGTCTGTAAGCAGCAGGAGGAGCTTGTGACCCCAAAAGCCAGGCTCAGTCCCTGCCCGTTCACCTGGGCTGTTTACCCTGTGTTCCGTGCAGTGGGAAAGCAGTCGGTTCTCTGGGGTCAAACAGCCCTTAAAACCCAGCTGCTCACCCTAAACTTCTCCGTGCAAACACTGTTTATCTCCCTGACATTTAATAGGAAGGTGACACCATTTCCTCCGAGTAACACCTGACTCAAACTATTCCTACAGGCCCCACACTTGGGGTATTTTCCCTTTTTGACTCAGCAAAAGAGCCAGGAGCTCTCAGCGCTGCATTAATGTCAGCAGGAATTTGTAACAATGGCAAAAATGGACTTTTGGACACTGTACAGTTCCAACAGGCCACGTTCCTGCCTAGTGCATCAGACAGAAATCAAGGTTCTATTGGAACTACAGTATGAATTTGACAGACTGGGGGAAACAGACATTATAAACCCTGTGCTTCCTGAGGAAAGTCTGTGAAAGATAAAAAGAATGAATAATTTGGTGCTTTAAAGTGTTTGTAAATATCAGAAATTGCGCCTCCTGGTTTTTCATCATCCCGCATTTAAATGGGTCGTGGTCACGAGGTTTTTCTCTGTTCAAACACAGACCTGAAACTTTCTTTTAAGAATAAAGCTGAGCTCCAGATCTCCGAGTTAAACACTGCTTGCTCCTTCTATGAATACATGCAGCCAGAAGGTTGAAAATTAAGTATTCAGCGCAAGCTCCTCGGCAAGTCTCTAGTAAACAAAGGGGAAGTTTAAGTTGGAATTATGCCACTTGGTTAATAACAAGCAGTTATGATGAGATGATTCAATAGCTCGGGTGAAATGAAGGTCCTGGAGATAGCATTGCCTCCGTTTATTTACACACCTCGTGTTCACACACTCACACACACACGCGCTGCTTGCTGATTATCTCGCAAAAGCAAAGGCTGAGATCCCAGCTTCTCCTGGTCTGCCTGCTCCAGCGTGAACAGAGTCTTTGTAAATGGAGAGTACATCAGCTAGGAAAGCACTCTGAGGCACCCAAGGGTGCTGGCATTCTTATTTGGGGAGCAATTCCCCGAAAACGCCTCCCTGGAACTCAGCAGCCTGTCACAGGAACACGCAGACAATTACACAAGTCTGACAGAACACTTGACAGGCTGTTGCTGCCAGCATGGAGCTGAGCCTAACACAAGTAATTAGCCACCAGCTTTTCAAATTCATATTCTCTTTCTGATGCAACACCACCGATTTATTTATTCTTAAGTTAGGCTGATGAATGATGGGGATTTAGGGAAACTGAAGCCACTGAAGGAGGTTTGGTACAGTCATACAATGAGCAGGTTTCACTCTGTTTTCTCTCCCTGAATGAAGCCCAAAAGAAAGAGGAGAGCTGGTGCAAGGCTTAGAGGTGAGAAGTAGCAAAATGCAGCCTGTATTCAGAAGGGGTGAAAAAGGAAATTCAGGGGGAAAAGATGCATGCAAGGAATGAGGATGAAGCTATTCCAGTTCATGGCAAGAGGAACTTTGCAGCTACAAACTCCTCCTGTGTTCACTCACAGCTCGCTCCTGCTGCCTCCAAGATGTTGAGAAGAAACTTCTCAGCAAGGAGTGAATTTTCTTAAAATCGACCTGAGTGAAAGGAGAAGAACTGGGCCAGCAGATAGCTCACCTGCACATGAAGAATTCTGCTAAAAAAGGCATAGCCCTACTTTTATCACTTTTGAATTTAGCCCAGGAATTACTGGATGCAGTCATTAAGACCTGCAATCTTATTTACAGGACATTTTTCAGAAAGACGGAAAGACCTGCACGGACAACATAATTACATTTTGGTTCGCATAAGTTAGCAATTTTGGTTCAGCCACATTAAAAAGAAAATAGAGTTTTCTTCCCCTCCAAAAGAAGAAAAAAAAAAAGTAGATGTTGTTTAGAACTATGTGGGGGGGAGAAACTGGCTAAAATATTGAGATTTAAGGGAAAAAAATAATCATGGGTTTATGTTGCCGGGCTCCTGCGAATATTTGCAGCATATTTCACCATATCATTGCACGGTGGGCTCTGTTCCTGCTGCCAGAATGGATGTTCCATCATTTCTATAGTGGGCCCGGGTGACATTCATTAAGTGCAGCTACAAAGGGAGAGGGTTAAGCAGCGCGGCCTCTTTTCTCCGCCTCGGCCATCCATCAGCAGGCGCTGCGGGTTAAACGCCCGGGATCCCGCCGCAGATGGATCGGGAGAGGCACGGAGGCAGATACTTCACCCCACACTACTTAACCCAGGGAAATGAGTCTCGGAGTCGGTGTCACGGTAAAATATGGAAGCGCACTCAGATAATGTGCGGTTGAAAATTTTTTTTCCCCAGCCTTTACAAGCGACTGCACGTTAAGATCCCACACAGCCCCTTCTGCAAACTGCCAGCTCGCTCCTCCACAGAGCCCATTCTTGAGGGCAATTTGTCTTTATTGACTAGCAAATACGAATTTAAACCCATACTGCAATCAGTGGTAGAAGCCCCAAATATTTCTTCTTTGCCTCTAACTTCACCCCAAGACAAACTGTGCACAGGGAGGTTTATTTTTCCTTACCCAAAAGTCCTTTTGAAATACTAGAGTGGACACTTTAAAGATACCCCCTAAAGACAGTCCTGCAGGTAAGAGGTCCCATCTGAGTTTTATTCAGTAGTGGCTGAAGTGTTTTCATTCTTCTCAAAAGCTGAATCTAAAGTTTTACTGTCCCAGTTCCCATACAGAAAGGAGGAACAGGGTAAGGGTGAAGTCACATTGCTGAGAGATCGAAAACAAAGCACCCCGTGCTGTCTGCCTCAGTTTATTTCATCCCCACCACAGAAAAAAAGCATAAAAATCAGAATTCAACTAATCAATGCAAAGAGACGCAGTTAACACACAAAAGTGTTGGTACATGAGCACACACGATCATAAGGCAGTGCCAATAATTCACATTCTGGCATGGACAAACAACCACCGAGTTGTGACCACAGCCCTTCCTTTCCCTAGATCCTAATTGAAAATCCAGAGCCCCGCAACATCTATTGTGTTTTTTAATATCTCAGAAATAATTGCTAATCAAAGCCTCACGCGGCGGGGCCGGTAGGAAGTGGATCCATGTCCTCGACACAAAATTTTCATGTGAGCTGGAGGAGTGGGAAGAGGCAGGGACACCTAATTTCCACCTTGCAATCCAGCTCCATCTGATGAAAAAGATTGCCCAGCAGTCAAAAATCAAAGTCACACTGTCCTGGGGAGAGCCGGAACGGTGACAGGTCCGAGCATGCCGGGAGAGCAGGCATGCAGGCAAGTGAAAATTTGGTCTCCACTAGGTGTGGAAAGTCAATGTTATTTGTTTTTAAAGTTATTTTAGCAAACATGTAGCTTTTGTTCTCTTATCAAGACTGATTGGATACGCGGGGGTTCCGCTATCTTATTAACCTTACCAAGTCTTTGCCATTTTATCTTATTTTAAAAAATTATTTCTGTTCATTAGTGCCAACTCCACCAGAAGAAATCCAGTTGGTTTTCCCCAGCCTGTGCTGGTTACAGCAGTGCACGATTTGTTCCCTTTCTGACAGAGGAAAGAAATCTATACAGAAAGAAAATAATTTGGCGGCAACTCTTTATCACTAAAATATTTAACATCTAAAAGCATTTTTAAAGCTAACGCAGTACACACATAATTAACAGCTTGCCTCGCTAATTAGGTGACTCCTCGCTAATGAGGTAGCAATAAGCTGAGCAGCAGTCACAGAATGTGCAGACAGGGTCTTCCCAGGCAGTTTGCGACTTCTGTCAAAACACCCAGCACCGCTCCTCCTCCGCAGGCGGCTTCTCCTGCCCGGGGTGTGCTGAACGCGGGGCTAACAGCCCCGGGCTGGTGTGTGCCAGCCCACCCTGCCCAGCGCCATCCCCGCAGAGACCCTGCCCGGCCCCAGGGCAGCTCCAGGCGCTGGATAAACTGTGCGGGTCCGTGCGGACCCTGCTCGCAGCCCCGCGTGTGCCTGCGGAGGCAGGAGCCACAATCACGCCAAAAGAAGACCAAAGCTGCCACCCAGCCCTTGGCTCTGCCCACAGGAGCAGCTCAGGGCTCCGGATAAACTCTGCGGATTCGTGCAGACCCTGCTCGCAGACCCCGCTCCCAGCCCCGGGTGTGCCTACGGAGGCAGGAGCCACAATCACAGCGTTTCAGACACTAAAGTCTCACCCAGCCCTTGGCTCTGCCCACAGGAGCAGCTCAGGGCTCCGGATAAACTCTGCGGATTCGTGCAGACCCTGCTCGCAGACCCCGCTCCCAGCCCCGGGTGTGCCTACGGAGGCAGGAGCCACAATCACAGCGTTTCAGACACTAAAGTCTCACCCAGCCCTTGGCTCTGCCCACTGCCAGATTTTCCACTAAAGGGAGGACAAATCCTGATCGTTTGGGTGTCATCACAGCCGGACACTGCACGAGAGTCCAGGATTGGGAATCAGAGTAACAGGACAGGTGACATTTGGAGAGAAGGCTCAGGCACACACCAACCACAGCTTCTGGTCTCCCCCATGCTGGGGTTCAGTCTCACAAGCTGCTCCTTGCCTCTGATTCATCTCCCTGGTGCACAGACAGAGGGATGGAGCTTAATTCCTGATCCAGTGCATGGACAGGGGAGTGGAGCCTTCCAGGGAGGCAGGGGAGCTGTCCAGGGATCCCCTCCCGCCTCCATCCACCCCTCGGTCATTATCAGCCCTCAACTGAACCACAACAACCCAGCTCCGGTGCAAAGAGGCGCTCCAGGGAAAAGCAATGCCATGTCTGTGCTCCAAACTGAGAACACGGACATAAAGACTGGAAAAATGGCCCCCAAATCGACCTTTTCCACGGCCTTGCTGTCCAAGTGTCTCCCTACCTTCCAGAAAGGTTCCTTCACAACAGCTTTACCCTTCCCAGTGCCCAGCCCCTGTCACGCTGGAGGGAACCTTTCCTGCAGCTGCTCTGCTCAGAGCAGTTCCAGAGAGCAGGAACAATTCTCATCAGTGCTTAAGAGCATCTCACACTCACAAGAGCTGATTTCGAGTCAATATCCAGTCTCTTGGAAATAATTGTGTTGAATAGAGAGACAGCTGATGGTGGCAGTTGGTTGTTTCTTATTGAAACGGATTTGGAAAAATTCAGATAAACTTTGTGTCTGCGGTTTAAAATAAATAAAGATATTGGATAAGTGCAGGCCTGAACAGTAAGAGTGCAAGGGGAAGAATAAAAGCCAGACAAGCACGAGAGCTCCCAGGAAGAACGGGGCTCCTTGCTGCCACTGACAGCTGCCATTTTAACCAGCTTTGTAGCGTTTAACCCTCACACAGATATTCTCCTGCCACGGCTGTAAATCTTACATTGCTATTTAAGATGGAGATCATTCCAGGACCAAAGTGATCTTGAAATAACAGGTTTTAAGACAGATGCGCTGCCTCAGCTGTGAAAGGTGCTGCTAACAGTAAAATCAGAGTGAGCAGGGGCTGGAGCTGGACCTTCTACTGCCGATCCCATGTTTGTGTCAAGGTAACTGATTTCCATGGAGTGCCCAATACGGAATCAATAAAATCAGCCTTCAGTGGTGTTGAACTTTGCATTGTGCAACGACAATAGCTCAAATTGAATTTTAATTCTTTTAATTATAATGGCGCTCCGAGGCCACATCACGAGAGGATTTTGTTCATCAAGGAAAAAGAAGCCACAACAGCAGCTGGCAAAAGATGTCAACATTAGATATTTGCACAAGCGTACAGAGGCATTCTGGGCTTTATCCTTGACAGAATAGCCAAAACCTAACTGTCTCTTGGATAAAACACAAGGCTACACTTCCTTTTCCAGGGGTTCTTCACAAGTAATAGCTGTTTTTATAAAGAAAAAAATATAAACCCTTAAACTCCATTTATACCATCCTCGGAAAAAAAAAAATAGACAAGGGAGGGAGGGAATAAAGGTTAAGGGATTAAACTTTGCAGATGCTTTGCACAGCCTGGCTAAAGCTCTGGAAAGACCATCTCAACCTTTGATCCCTTTGGGGAAAGAAGCAGTTATTTGAGCAGGCTTTTTAGGAACACATGCTGGGGACATCTGTGTCAGCAGACCCTAATCAAGGCAGACCCATAGCGCTGGAGCAATTTGTGTTCCAGGATTCAGACAAGAATATGAAATTCCTGATGGGATAACTAGCTACCTGTAGAGGCATGGATGAGTTTCCTGGATAGATTGTGAATGAGTGACAGTTTAATCCAGGTTTTTTCCGTGTCTGTTTTTTACAGGGTTTTTTCCCCTCTTTAAATGCAATAGATGTTCGGGGCATTACCCAGAAGTTCAGCAGCTTCAGGAGGAAAATTACTGTTTTGCTCTCTGTATTTCCATCTCCCCCCACTCCCAACTTGAAGTAGCATTAACAGAACAGGTTATACCTTTGCACACACAAGCGGTCCAACACGAGGTTAGAAACAGCAAAGAAGAGCACGGGGGATTAAAAAAAGTTTAAAAAGCCTCACAAATGGCCAAACACACCCTCAGGTTTTTTTTTTTTAGATCTTTCCCTTATTCCCCAAATTACCCACACAGCAAAAAATGGCAGCAGGCAGCCCAGTTGTTTCAACAGCACAGACTAACACGGGCCTGTGGCACGAGGATAAATTTTGCCCTGAATTAACAGGAGCAATAGTAACTGGAGTCTCTGAGAGCACTGTCAATATTTGCTCCACTTGTCATTGACAGAAAGCACAAATCCTGTGGCCCGAGCCTGAGCACATTTCAAAGCCTGTGAGCCAAGCAGGCTCTGCTCAGGGTGCTAATGAGATCAGCCCCCTCAGAGAGCTGCCCGGGCACAGCCTCGTGGGTGGGACCAGCTGGGTGAGCAGGGCGGCAAAATCCCACTGCTGTCATGGGAAGTGTCACGACTAAAGTGACGCCAGGCAGTGGCAGCATCTACTCCGTGCTGGAAGTAAATGCTTCACCAGGACAGGTGTTCTCCTGAGAGCACCTCTCTGCTATGAGAAACATTCAGCATCTCGCCGCTTACAGCGTTACAGGAACCCTCATAAATTATCCCAAAGCCTTGTAGATTATTTTTTGCTTCTCCTCGACTCCTGCCTGAGACACTAGCACTGACAAGGAGGTCCCCAAGGCCTGGGTTTCTGAAACCAGTCACATCCCCGGGTCTGAGCTGTGTTTATTACATTTTGAAAGTCTTTTCCCTGTTATTTCCTTTCCTGGATGCACGCTGGGCACAGACAGTACTATTTCCTTGGCCTGTTACTGAACTTCTCCCCTCTAGCAGGAAATAACTGTGGAAAACTCCTCTAGCAGGATGCAATCCCAGAGGTGTGAGTTTAAGGTGATGAACAGGTGGCAGCCTCCTTCTCTGGCAGGGAAATTCCTTCTGGTTTACTGAATTCACACAGCAAACTCAGTGAACTACGGCAACACTACCAGCCCAGGCTGGCTCATCGTTCCAGCTGCTCTCCGCAGCCTTTGCATCAGGGTGGGATGGAAAAGAACCGGGTTTGCTCTGTGCATCCCCTCACACCAAGGCCTGGAACAAAGCTGAGCTGCTGCCGCGTTTGTCGGTGCCGCAGGGAGCTGTCCCCGCCAGACAGGGAATCTGCAGTTTGGAGCCCATCCCTCCGCAGCAGCACCACTCGAACCCTGCAGGAGCAGTCCCATTTCGTTAGGGCAATCCAGCTGCACCTAATTCAAACAGCAATGAGCTTGCTGTCTGCTTTCTTACATTACTTCTTCCTGAATCCTTCTGCTCCACTCTACATCAAGGGGGGTTGAGAAAAAAAAAAAAATCATTTCTTTCCTCCAGAGCTAATTCCCATACACTGCAATGAGAGAAATGCAATGTTCTGAGCAATAAAAGCTGGAAAGTGGAATTATTTTCTGCACCATTCAGATGGAAATGAAGCCTAGCCTCAATTCTGCCACCCACCTGGAGCCATGGTATGATCCTATAGATCTTTGGATCAATACTGCATCATAGCTACAAAACTAGAAGAGGGAAAAAGAAGAGGCACAAAATCAAGGAGTGTAAATTTTAACTAAATGAGTTCTGTAAGGGTTCCCCCCTTCGCTGCCACTTTTTGGAATAAGGTCCAGCCGTCAGCCGGGGGACAGAGGAGGGCGGCCAGAGCATTTTGCTCCCTTTAAAGCCAGCTGGTGTTTAATTCTGAGGGCCATTATCCCTCACCCCAAATAAATGCACAAGACTGTGTTGCATATTTTCTGTTTGACTGTGTGCGGAGAGAACAAGCGAGAGCGATACACCCCGTATTATTTCTTAATGACTCACTAAATTGCAGCATCTCCGCGGGAGGAGCGGTTCGAGCCGCCTCCCTGGCTCCCATCCACCCAGGCACTTTGTTCCAGGCTACCAGATGAGTTTCTGCCCACACAGCAGAGAGATGAAGAACGACAGGGGGTTGTGTTTGTTTGCTTGTAATTTAGGGCTGCCTTACATCACAGCACGTAGCTGAACACGACATCGGCAGGGAGAGAGGCTGCTCGGGACTGTTTTCCCAACTGCCCGATTCCCTGGCTCTCCAGGAACAGCTCATTTGTGCCCGAGGGACTGTTATTCAATGGGCTCTGGGACACGGGCTCCACAGAAACACTGCTCGGAAACCACATGAGCAATAAAAGAGAATAAAATCGCGTTCCACGCACTTATTTTGAGCTCAGACACTTTCCACCTGGAAACTCCACCTCGTTCCTCTTCTCCAGAGGAGACTCTGACCCCCACTCCAGAGCTGGCCCAGACACAAAATCCACTGTGCTGCAGAGGGCTTCCAGCCCCACACGTCCCAGAGGCTCAGAGAAGGAGGAACAAACCATCACAGCCATGAAAACTCTTCGCTTTCCACCAGGCAGAAGCACAAGAAGCCAAACTCAGCCTGCTGCGAACGCAGGAACACCGCACTGCTACAGCCACGTCCCCGCTCTCCTCCCGCACGGCGCAACCCCAAGAAGAAAGCAGCAATGTCCTACCTGTCCTGGGAGATGAACCCGTGTGGGAGCCTCACGTCCAAGCCTCGCAGCCAAGGCAGCAGCTTTCCAAGCAGCAGCTTCCCAGGGCACACGCCGAGCAGCTCCTGTAGCCCAGTCCGCAGCAGCCCGGCACAGGCACCCCTCACCTCGCTGCAGGGGAAGGGCTGTGCCTCCCCAGCTCCTCTTTTATTTCCTGGGTAATCACACATAGCTGTGGGCCCCATGGCAGTGAGTGTGAACAGGTTTGCCTGGCCCTTCCCTGCTGCCCACCCAGCTCTTGGCCTCTCCTCAAAGGTCCATCTTCAGGGGTTTGGGCTGAAGCATCAAAGAACAGCTTGTGGTGGCCTGATGTTGTCTCCTAGTTCATATCTGAGACCAGTGTGGTGAACAGTGCTGGATTGATCACCTTCCAAATCACTCATGTCCTCCTGCAGCTGTGCAGTTCTGTGCAGGGCTGCTCCCCTCTTTTGCTTGTTTAGTCAGAAGTTTTGCAAGACCTGATCCTCTCCTCACATCCAAGCTCCTGAAGTCCACTGAATTCAGCTGCCTTTTGCCCTAAAAAACAAAAAGAAGTCCTTAATCTTCCTACTTGATAGGAAATGCCAAGCGATAAAGATCCCTGACATCCACACTGCAGTCCAAAAGAGCCCACAAGTTCTCTTTAGCTTTCAGTAATTCCTGAAATTCATGGCTGTGCATGATCACAGTTACCAACAGTGTAACATGGAGCCCAAACCCTTCTCTGCTGCACTCAGGACGTTCCAGCCCTGACCCCTCAGTGAGAGCCACCCAGGCAAACCCCTGCCCAAAACAGGGCACAGAAGTTCATTCTCCCAGATTTCATCCCAGGTTCCTAATCCAAGACAATGGCTTTTTTTTTCTGTGGTGTCCCCAAACAGTTTAGCTAATAGAGATGAACCTTCTGGTACCCGTTTATCTTTTCTCCTTTATGCCAATATTTAATGCCTTCTTTCATCCACTTCAGTAATGAATCATCTGTTTTTGTATGATTAGGGTTATGAGCAGCTCAGTTCTTGTACAGTGGAACATCAGGGCAGGGATACAGATGCCCATAGGACAGAGATAAGGATTCATGAAAGAGGAGACCGGGTTGATTCGAGAGAAAGGCATTTAAAAATGCATTACTGAAGAGCAACAGAATGAAAATACTTGATGAATATTTTAAGTGGCCAAATATTAAAAGTATGTGTGTGTATATATATTCACAAAACCAAAGGCGCTGGTTTTAATGTCCAGCCGATCTGTAATTTGCATCACTGCTGGGATTTATCTGGATTTATCTGAATGCAGCGGATGAGTCTGTAAGGTGCTTCACTTATCTGGCGTTGACTGACAGAAAAACCCAGACACATCCACACGTTTTTTAAACACTTCCCTGGGCACTCTGTTCCAAAGCTTTACAATCCTTTCCATGAACATTTTCACTGATATCCAATCTAAGCCTCTCTGGAGCAACTGAGGACGTTTCCCGTCATCCTGTTCCTGGTTTCCTGGGAGGAGAGACCGAGCCCACTCACCACAGCCTTTCAGGAAGCTGCAGAGAGCAGCAAGGAGCTCCTAGAGGCTCCTTTTCTCCAGGCTGAGCAGCCCCAGCTCCCTCAGCCCTCCCCGTGTGCTCCAGCCCCGTTCACAAAGCTTCCTCCGCCCACACGCAACACCAGCATCCTCATCACCAAAAGCGTGCGAGGCTTCTGCCCGCTCCCAGCATCGCACAAACACTTTTAATTAATTTTTCCAGCATGCAGGATGAGTAAACACGCCATTGTCGATGCTGTCAGCTGGCTGATATAAGTCCCAGACCTCTTTCAGTTTCACTCAGAAATACTCTGACCTCTGTCAAAAACTCATTGACAATAAGGTCTCTCCAAGTAAATGTTTGCAGCAGCAACAAAAGAGGAGGTAATAGTCTGCCTGCTCTGCATACAGGAGGCACAATACTGCCTCAGATTTCTATGGTAATTTCTTCAGATACAGTATCAAGCTTTGGCGACTTTTTAGCTGCTGAATTACAGTCCTATTTCTCCCAAGGAATCCTCAAACCTGGGTTCCAGGTGGAAAAAAAAAAAAAAACCTCCTTTGATAGATTTTGTGCCGTGCAAAAACCTAAATATTTATTTATTTGCGGCTACTACACTTGTAGGAAAGGGTGGCCAGCAGTCTGTGAAATTATTGTTTGCATCTAAATGTAGTTAGCACAGCTGAGGACTTAATACTTGGCTAATGCCTGCGATCCTTATTAACATAAATATTGTCCCAGTCAGGCGGGATGGAAGTCATACACGAGATAAGATCTTGTCTGTTGCCGGTGATATGATCTCAACACTAGTCAATTAAAACTGCTGGAGTATTTTGTAATCATTGTCATATCAAATTACTGCGCTGATGCATACGTTAACTAGGAAAAGTTATTACGCTGCCACGTGGGGCGGGAGAAGGGCTAAAGGATTCCTGCGGCGCTGGTGGTTTATGGAGACATAAAAATTACAGTGGACAGCGTTATAGTTATTGCAAGGACCACTGTAATTGTATAATAATTCTGTTTACACTTGTCCATCCTATTTTTCTTATAGAAAGTTATATGTGGAATGATTCTATGGGACTGTTCCAGGGACTAAGATATAAACCCTTGGAGATTGTTTTTCCTCACTCTCTCCAGTGGCACTTTACAATCTGCTCTCCTTTGCAGAGCCTGACTTCGGGTAGTCAATATAACATATTCCTATAAGACTGTCACTAGGATTGGTGGGGTAATTTGCAGAGGTTTTGTGGATCTGCAAATTGAGAATCAGCCCTTGGAGGATTAAGGTTTCAAATTTAATTTTACGCTAATTCTAGGCATTTTTTAAAAAAACAACAAGCTTGGCTTTACTGCCTCGTATACAAGGTTATTTACTTCTCCTTGGGCTGTTTTTACGGCTTGGGGAGGATCCTGAGCTAATGTAACACTGCCCTGACTGCTCAGAGCTGCACCAGCGAGGCCCTGGCTGACAATTACACCGTGGAGCTCACCTGGAGTAAAACCTGCACCTGATGTGGAGGTGCTGAGGCCCAATCCTGCTCCTCGCTTGCAGGAGAACAACAGTGAGAGCAAACAAAAGGCATGTGGGTCACACAGAATGATCCCCTCCAAAAAGATCTGCCATTCCTGACAACCATTCCTTGGTTTTCAATGCCGTTAGTATCGGTCGTTTGTATTTTTAATTGGAAATATCTCCTAGAAAACCCAGCTACTCTCAGGGCCTCGCCGGGAGAAGCGCTGCAAACGCAAAGTTAGAGCGAGTTCTTGCCCCAAAAATCTCCACCCTAAATAACTTGCAGTGTCAAGCACCATGACCACACGCAGTACACAGAATACTATTTTCTGAAATAAATTGCAGATTGTTATTTTATTTAAGGGGAGCGAAAAAAAAAGAAGAAAATTGGAGAACACTTGTAGAAATGAGTAAGGTTTCACCTAGTGATAAAGGTAGTTATGCTCCAGTAATGAGGAGAAAGGGAACTTGCTATCAAGAATTAATGAGATCACAAAGAACAGGCAGGGGAAGTGAACGTTTTTAAAATGTCCCTGCTGAACACCAGGAATAATAGAGTGAGAAAAAATGGAGTAGATCCCTGTGGTAAAAACTATTAGAGGCGGCGAATTATAAAACTATTAACCAGAATGTAACTCCCAATTAAAAGATGATTTAACACTGGAATCTGATGGATGAATTTTGATTAAATGGAGAACTATTAGGAGCCCTGGGAAATGGACTTCTTCTGCCAGTTCTAAAAGTTAAAAGGCAGTTTGATATAAAAATTTATAAATTAAGGTTAATTACTTTAAATAACATGGCTGGAAGCAATAAAAAGAAATTTATAATATTCTCTGGAGTTTTAGGAAAATAATATAGATATCCGCACCTCTCAATGGAAAATCGAATTAGCATCCCCAAGTACAGGTTGACAAAGACAAAGGCAAAATAAACTGGCTGACAAAGGGGCGGAAGGACTCCTGGCCTTTGATCCGCCAGGAAACTCCGAGTCCGGTGCCACAGCGATGCTGTTCCCAGGATTTTTTGTGTGGAGGAAATGCTCTTCTTCCCTTCAACTTTAGAAGCCCATGGTGAGCAGGCTGCAAATGAAAGGATGGATGCTGGAGACGCCCATAGGGGCAGGCTGATGCTCCTGCCCTTGAAGGAAGGTTTGGCTCTACGGGCTGGCAGGGAAAAGTGGCTCTCAGGTAACCAGGTCTGGGAGAGCAGTGGGAGGCAGCAGCCTGAAGCAAGGTCAGAGAGTCCTTCTCTTCAGGGCTCGTGGCTGTTACTTACCAGCCCTTAAATACCGTGAGGAAGGAGCCAGGCTAGGTGAGGAGCAGGCTCGTCCCGGGAGGTGCTGTGGGTTATTCAGAATTGTGGGGTTGGAGAGCCAGCCCTGCCCGGCTCCCAGAGAGCCCAGGTGTCTGTTCCAGCTCCCCGACAGAGGACGGGGAAGCTCAGATGGAGGGGTTGTGTTACATTACAGCTGTTCCCCTGGAACACCCTTTAATGTCGAGAGAGAGGGTTTGGGGATAGGGCACTCAGTTCAGCCTGAATCTCCTTTATCCTTTCAAGTGGATCCCATGGAGGAGGTGGGGACTGAGGAGGAAAAGCATGTGCCCATGTCACTCCACATTAACTGCCTGGACGGGATCGTTCCCCGAGGAAATTCGGCAGAAGGCAGCAGAAGAGGAGAAGGCTTCTCCCGTGACAGCCTCCTGGGGCTTTTACACAACCGTTGCCAAAGGGGGTCACGGAGGAGGCAGAAAGCCTGAAAGGTTTCCACGGATCCCAAGGGAATCCCTGAAAACTGGAATAGGGAGGTATTCTTCACTAATGGAAATGTCTGCGTGTCCCCTGCTCCTCTCTGACCCGGCTGTCAGGGATGTTCCTCCGAGCATTGCAGCCAGGACAAGAGAGCATTCCCCAAAGCCTCCCAGGTCAGGTCACACCAGCGTCCCTCGGCCAGGATGCTGAGGAAGCTCTCAGCTCCTTTCCAGCATCCACAGATTTCCATAGGAGGTGTGGAACGTGCTGCCCGCTGGCTCCAGCTCCTGCTTTGCTGCTCACCCAAACGAAGGGGCTGACCTGAAGAGGCTCCTCCTGTCACCCTCCTCCCCCAGCGTCCCCCCAGAGGTGATTTTGTGCCCATCCACTCGGATCTGAACCCGGAATACCCCCCCAGCACAACAACACAACCCAGCCCTCTCTCTGAGCCACCACTGTTCCACACCGTGATCAGAAACCTCTCTGCCGAGTGAGCAATTTTTTCATGGTTTTGGTTCCTTTGAGTGATGACCCTTGAAATTTCCAGCTCCTCCCTGCCCCGTTCCCCACTCCCACTGCTCAGAGTCACCCCGTGCCCCCCGTTCTTTGTCTTCCCGGCTCCCCTGCCCCAGCCAGGGCGGCGCAGAGCTGCTCCTTTAAGGCTCAGTGCCTGTAAGTGATTACTCTTGGCTATCACTTTTTCTATATCAGACATGTCATGGTGAAGAATCTTCAACCTTGACTCTTACAGCTGCCCTAATTATAGGACATATTTTTGGTGCTGTGTCTTTATTCCTCTCCGTGCTGGCACTCTGACCCCGGTGCTTCCTCCGTCGCGCTTGTGTTAACAAGGTTGTCCATTCTCCAGTTTCCTCACTCTGATTTGTAACTCGAAATTACCATATCTGGCTTTCACTCACTGACAACCGTCACTTTAAATAGGCCTTTTAAAGTTAATACGATGTCCATTCTAAAGTGGAGTATTACTTTTCAGTGATGTTAAATGAGCAATTTAAGGAGCTATAGGCTTTTCCTATAAGAAAAATTAAATTTTATCAGCCACTTAATTTATGTATAGGGCTAACCCTAAACAAATCTGTCATAAGACGCTGCCATCCCTAAAAAAAAAAAATAATAATACAAGAATAACTCTAGTTAATGGTAGTAAAATACCGAAGAAATATACAGATTATTCATAAAAATGTGTCTAGCTCACAATTTTTAGAGCCTCAGGTACACAGCGCAGCAGGAATGAGCTTCCTTTTGGGTCTCATCCAGTGGATTTAGTGGATCCATGGCCAGCAGGGACAACACCACTGGCTGGGAAATGTTTGATCATTATCGTATCAGTAAGCAAACCAGCTTTTTACCTGCCAGTTCCCCCTGTCTCTGGGAAGGATATTTACACAGAGATATATTTTTGTTGAGATGGATGGACTCCAGTGTCGATGTCGCACTGTATGGATACAAACACACGCAGCCGACTAGGTTGAGGAGCTAAAAAGGAGAGCCAAAAGAGAGAGCTAAATGAGAGAGCTAAAAGAGGGTTCAAAGGAGCGTCTAAAAAGAGCGAGGGCAGAACCCTCTGACTTTTATTTATATGTTCTTAGAAATCACCGTGGATTGGAGGTAGAAATTACCACCTCTCAATCACACTGGTCAAAGGACAAATCCATCCCATGTCTCCGCCTTGGAGAATGGAATGAAAACAAGGACAGTTAGCAAAACATGGCCATGTTTACAACAGCATGCGTGAGAAAGTACTACAGCAAAGAGAAACACTGAAAAACTGCAAAACGCAGGACAACACTCCAGCTCCTGCTGCAGAGGGCTTTGTCCTGTTCCTTCAGCCCCACAGATGATCAGTGCAGAGCCTGAGCAGCTTTTTGTCCAAAAGGCTTCAGAGCCACCTGAAAACCACGTGATGACGACTCCCTGCTGGAGCATCCACGGTTTGTCACTCACCCCACCATGCCCAAGCTCTCCTGAAAGTCTCTGTTTCCACCCCTCAGGCTTCCAGCTCTGCCTTAAATCTCCCACTTCTCCCTGCCTTGTGAGAGCAAGTTCCCTCCTGCTTGGCAAACGATTTGCGAGCAAACCTCCGTTCCTGCAGAAAATCCCTCTCTCCGGGCAGCTCGAGCAGCTCCAAGCTGCCTGAGATTTCAGTGTTCATGTGGGATCAACATGCTGGGCCTGATGTTTTTCCCTTGGCTTCCGAAAGGTCAGAATGGCAGTGTATTGAATCTCTAAACATACTGATCACACAGCTCTGCTAGCTCACTAGAATCCATTAATATCCAAGATACTGGAAGCAAAAGGGAAAAAAAAACCTTCCTCCATGAACTTAAATCAATTAGCTGGGACTAAAAAATGTAGATTCTTGTGGAAGAATAAAAAATGGAAAACACCAGGCCTCATTATCCTGTCCCTGAAGTGCCAGAGGGTAAAATTATCTTTCATGATGATGTTCTGCATTGATTAGTCAAACATGTAGGAAATCATATTAAAGATTTGACACCTGACGTGGGATCAGAAGAGCTGTGTGCTGCAACAGCACATGCAAATTTCGTGGTAGGAGCTTTGGCCAAAGGAAAGGAAGACGAGAGTGTGGAAAAAGAAAACTTCGAAAATGCAGTGAGGTTCAGCAGGAAGGGTAAATTCCAGCCAGCCATATGCAAAAATCAGGCACTCTCAGAGAGGCACAATCAAGGTTTGTTGCAGATTCACTAAAAAATGAAAGCTGGAATTAAGGGAAAGGAATATTGCCCTGAAACAGGAGGTGAAGATCTAGAGGTGGATTGAACAGAAAACCTCACCCAGCTGCAGAGAAGCGACACTGCCTTCCACTGTTGTCCTGAGTTTTGCAGTTTTTCAACGTTTCTCTTTGCTGTAATACTTTTTTACGCGTGCTGTTGTAAACATGGCCATGTTTTTGCTAACTGTCCTTGTTGTTTTCATTCTATTCTCTTAGGCGGAGAAATGTGATTGACTTTTCCTTTAACCAGTGTGATTGAGAGGTAGTAATTTTTACCTCCAATCCACGGTGATTTCTAAGAACATATAAATAAAGTTCAGAGTTTTGCCTTCTCTTTTTGCTTGCTCTTTTTAGACTCTCTTTTAGCTCTCTCATTTGGCTCTCTTTTTTAGCTTCTCGGCTTGGTCGGCTACGTGTGTTTGTGTCCATGCAGTGCAGAAACATTCACATTCCACCACCTGGGAAATCAGGAAAGGGAAAAAACAACTTTTAGATCTTTCACTGCCACTACCACGGTGAGTGACCTTGCGTGACTCAAGGCCACAGACGCAGCTCTGCTACAAGGATCTGTTTAATGTTGGAGCCTTGCAAAGCACAGCCTGCCGGAGTGGCTTTTCCAGCGGCCCTTTCCTGGTGGCGAGGATCAAACGTGCATCTCCATGATCAAAACGCTGACTGCCGTCAAAACCAGGAGAACCATTGTACAACATCATCCTAGGCCTGTGCTGTTATCTCACACCCCTCATCAGCAGCTCTGGGATCTTCCACCACTTCGGGGCTCATTTCTACGCCAGTGTTAAGTCAATTCCATGGCACGGATAACCCAAATTATTTGGCAGATTAGGTTGCAGGAAGCATAGCAAACATTACTCAGAGCGTTTTTAAAACTGCTGTACAAAGTGCACGGCGGCGATAAAATAGAGCAATGCCTAATTAATATGCACAGAAAAGCACTATTGTTAAACAGTTTTAACCCCTTCCTTACCATGACTCCCACCCACGGAAGGTCTGTGCTGCCCTCAGCAAGGTTCTCACCCATGCACTCCCAGTTCTCCCTGCTGTCCCATCAAAAAGGACTTGGTCGGCTACGTGGCTTTCCGTTTTTCCCTGGCTTTCCTTCCATCTGTGTTTCCACCCAGCAGTGACCACCACAGACCCCGGGCAGTTCCCTGCACAGACGTGGGGCACGGGGCAGAGCAGATTTCAGGATGCTTTATGAGCCCACACAGCTGTATTCAGACCGGAATATTTGAACTCCAAACCAAGCAATTGAACTCACATACAAATTGCTGCTGACAGTGTAACTAAATAAAAGACCTACTTTTCTAATCCCCGAGGCCAATACAAGAAACCGTGGTGAAGAAATGGGTATTTTTCTTCCATCGGGCTGCAGTGACCACCGTTAAATTTGAACATAAAGCACAAAAGACCTGTGTAGTGTCACCAAAAATCCTGGAGTCGACTGTCAGATGGTAATAAATCACCTGGAAATGACCTTACAGGTGGAATCATAAACTGATTCCAGAGCAAAATTTTTACAAAAAGTCACCAAGCTCTGGGGAGAAGGAAAGTTTTGAATTTTCTGTTTCCTCCAGGCTTTTCTCTCAATCAAGAGCACCCCACCCCATCCCACCAACAAATTAATCAGGTTTGAGTTCCCGGTTTCAAATTTCCGGAGGAACATCTGTCTGGTTTGTCTGTACCTGCCGAGGGACAGCATGTCCTGTTGAAGCCATGATTTCCTGATGATGTTTGTGTCACCCTGGAGCCAGGGGTGACCCAATAGTGTGAGAAAAGCAGGTGGAATCTGCAGAGGATCATTTTATGGCCCAAAGTCACAGAGAAGCGCTGACAAGAAGCCAGTAGAGCTGATGCACTTCCCTGGACTCTTTAGACAAATGGACCACACAATATAGTCCCACTGGCAGCTCTGTGAGCGGTGAGGTAGCAGAGGCAAGAGCAGGATCCATATATTCACAGGTACCTCTAATGTACACAAAAATATATAATCAGCATCAGCAGTCTTCATTAGAGTGCAGCCAAGAGTTATGGAGATCCTAACCTTGCAAGCCGAATAAATTATTGCCGGGGGATTATTATGTATTCGAACAATATCTAATGTACCTCTTTGTCTCTCATAAATTACAGGGCATCCTCTGACTCCTAGGACACACTCTGCCTCATGCACAGCCACTACAGAGCCTCTTTTCCCCCTAAACACACACAATAGGATCTCTAATCAGCACGGGCTCGTACAGGGATTTTAATAGGCGAGAAAAACCTCGTCACATGTTCGGTGGCCTGGTGTAACTGTTTCAATACCAAAGCAAACGGCACCATTTGCGTGTGCTGGTGAAGGGGAAGCTCCTCTGCAGTGTGTGTGTGTTCCAATGCCCCCATTAGCTACAGACACACCCCCGCTCCCGGTTCCCCAGGAATTTCACTCTTGTACAAAGTGTCTCCACGCAGCGTGGGCTGTAACGGAGTCCCCATGATTGACTTTCCGCCTTTCAGGCCAAAATTGCCAATAACACCTGCCCTGCATCGACTCCTCCAGCGTGCACTCAACAATGGCTCAGGGAACTCAGCTCACTCCAGCACCCACGCAAAAAATATCCCGTGCATTTTAACACCTTCCACTCGCAACCGATTGGAGATGACACCTGGCAAAACCCTGGTGCTGTGAGTGCATCAGCACGAGCTCAACTCGCCCTCGGGCGATCTCGGAATTAGCAGAACTTGGTGCATTTGTCCTTCTTTGATGAGCGTTTTGTCCTCATCCAGGCACTGGAATTGGCTGTCTATTGTTTTCCAGCAGATTTATCCAGATATTGGACACCTGCTTCAAGACTGTGATAAACCAAAAAAGCACCACAGAGTTAGAAAGCTCCATCCCCAGAACCAGCTCTTTCCTGGTTCATTTCTGCTGGGAAAGACATGAAAAATACATTTGGTTTTGCGCTGCGTTCAAACTGCAAACAAAGCCAAAATTACTTTTAAACATCCTGTTCCATTTACAACACCACAAGGGCAATTGTTTTGCATGATTCACTCAATCCCTTCTGTTTCAGGTTCCTTTTGCCACTCAGGCTGTCACATACACACACATTCACATGCTCCTGTGATACGAAGAGTCCAAGAAGGATATTGCTCATAAGCCTTCACGGGCTGCATTTTTAATATATATCAACAAGGTGACGAATATCCTGAGCAGACTGGTCAGGGAAAGAAAACGAAGGCAAGAAATATTCTCAGGGTGTTATTGATTAACTGTTTTTCAGAACAGAGGGAATCATTTTTAACTGGTTTAAACTATGATGGACTCAAGTGGAAAATGCAAGCAGAGTTAGCAAGGAGCATAATTGACTGGGCATGGAACTAAGTAACCTCTCAGCACGCTGGAAGTGGTGGAGCGAGGGGGGTTACAGCAGGGGCTGCTCCGGACCCCGAGCCCTTTCTTCCCAAAGTGAACTCTGCCAGCAGCCAAAGACGACGACAACAAGTAAAAGGAGGGGGGGAAAAAAAGGGAAGGAGAAAAAAAAAAAAGGGTCCAGCCACTCAGTTACATGATCTAAATTCTAATCAAACATCATTTAAAGCATGTTTTATTTCAGCCTCTGGAGAGATAGTCCCTCCTGACTCCTCACCATGGCAACCGGTGTCTCATTTCAGAAGTGTCATGCCACATTATCATCTTGCCGGCTCACACACTCCTGCCTGACAAGTTCTCTCTGCCCCTTGTGACAACCGTTCCAGGCTTATGCTGTTTATTTTTGGTGTCAGGCTGGCCCTGGCAGATTGAAAGGCAACCTCAACCCCTTGAACAACAAGCACCACACCCCACTTGGCGATAAGAGATGATTTGAGAAGATATTTGCTTACATGTGTATAAGCAATTTGCTGCACGCCGCAGCCCCGCGTGTCTGTGTGAGCGCGCGCAGGGACGTGTGTGCAAAGGGGAAGGCGACGCACGGGCGTGAGGCTTCCCGAGAAAGCAAACAATTCATTTCAGGTCCCAGGCAGCAGATTTCAATCATCACATCCTGTAATTCACACGGAATGATATGAAACACAGGCCAAAAAGGCATCCTAGGGCTGTCTCCGAAGAGGCAGGGATGCAAAGCCAGACATTGTCTCTGCAAAACGCCCTCGCTGCGTCACCGCCGAGCGCGGTGAGGGACCAGCAAAGGCTCTGCACGACGGGCTGGGGACAAAACCTGCTGTAAATTGCTGAAGGAACATCCTAGAGAGACACTCGGGGCCGGATTCCTCCCTGCTCAGCACAGCTCTTCAAACCTCTGCACCGATTTCTTGGTGGCTCTGTCCATCCCAACAGAGAGCCAAGCTCTCCTGGCAGAGATCTCCAGGCTGTGGATCCGATCTAAGAGCTGCTGTGGGAAGGGCTAATTCTAAATAATGATCTCTAAGGCAGCACTGGACAGTGACCCTGGTGACAATGGCCCCAGCAGGGCCACGGGGAGGCCATCAAGCTGATGACCTCTGGTAGTGATGAGTGTTTGGGGCAGAGCTGGTATCAGCCTTGCCTCAGGAGCTGTTCTCACCTTCCAAAGCTGTGCGGTGAGGAAGGAGCCCACGATGGAAATGAACATGGAGAGGCTGGAAGAGAAACGGTCTGAAGCCTGGCACAGCACTGCAAAGCAAGGTGGAGCAGCATTTAAGAAATGGCTGTAAGATTTCCAAAACTGGGACAGCCCAAAGCAGAGATTCTCCAGCACGCAGGCGTCGTTAGGGATATCAACAAGCAGCACACAGAATTTGTGAGCAGCACCTTGCCTCTCCCAAAGCCTGTGACCCTCATCCAGTACATAACCCAAAGAGGAACGGCAGCTGGAGCGGGGATGGAAATTCTCTTGGAAAAGTGAGATATGCTGGCATCAAATAACTCTACACAACAGTTGTGCTTTTAATTTAATTTACAGGCGCATCTCCATGTGCTGTTCTGGTCCCAGGAAAGAGAACCAAATCTGGTTTACCATGAAGTTTATGTGGGTCACAACATAAACAAAACTTGAGCCAGTTATCTCAGAGAAAGAATCACAGACTGGGCAAAACCACACAATTAACTCAGATGCAATCTTTGATCAAATACAGAGCTAATTGCAAAACAGCTTTCATTAAAAACAAATAAACAAAGCAATATGTTCCTTTAATTTTTAATCCATTTTCTGGTAACTGTACCGTCGAAACACAGAGGCTTACAATAGCAAAAACAGGATCATCCCAAGACACACTAATGGCATTCTACAGAGTTTGAAAGGGTAGAGCTTGTAGATTTTTTAAAAGCATAAAATGAGAATTAACATTGATTATGGAGCAGCAATTAAATTCCAGAGTTACATGTCCCATAAAGAGCTATAAAACCGGTAAATGCTACAGGAGGGTTTTCCAGACAAGAAAAGGAAGACAAGGGGAATATTCCACAAGGTAGAAGGAAGGAAGGAAAGAAGGAAGGAAGGAAGGAAGGAAGGAAGGAAGGAAGGAAGGAAGGAAGGAAGGAAGGAAGGAAGGAAATACTTTGGGCCACTGAATATGGGAATTAGAGTGAGAGAAATCCCTTCTCTTGCCTGGTCTGTGCGTTGCTGTAGCTGTTTTTAAATCATAGTGTACATGGCATGACAGATACTGACAGACAGAAACTGGCTTTTCCAGGAAATAGATAGGTCCTTCCAGCTTTATCCTTCCAGAGCAGTGTTTTTAAAAAAACCCAGTAGTAATAATAAAACCAACCCTGCACCAGCATCACCGGTGAAAAAGACAAAATGAAAATATGAGTGTTGCTGCTAGGGGCTCTCCCTAGCTCAGAATTCCAGGTTTACAGCAAGGCTATAATTTTGCGAACTAATACGATGAAGCTGGTGGCGAAAGAAGGCGGTGGGGGGAACGGAAATCGAGCCTGAGCTTTGGGGAGAGGCGGAAGGCAGCTGCTGAAAATGCTGATATTTACTTACTGTAGAGGCAGAGCCTATAAACCCTTTTCTGGTGCAGCAGCCCGAGGTGCCGGGCAGACAGCGACAGCAGCACGCTCGGATGAAGTTGTGCATGGTTTTGTGACAGTGGCTGCTCACGGCACCACCGAGATTAATAACAACCACTGCATTTTTGGCACAAGTTACGGGAACATCCAGCACCGATGGTGTTGAGCCTGGCACGATGAGCGTGGCACTGCTGCTGCTGCTATGTCTCATCCCCGGGCTGTTTGTTGTTGGGTTTTTACCAAATGGGAATGAATTTCTGGGGTGCTGCCTGACCAACACCACACGAGGCAGACAAAGGAACTCACCCCACAAACACAACCTCTGCAAAGCCCCCCGCGAGTGGGCAAGGGGCACCTGTGGAGATGCGGTTTTTGCAGGACTCTGCCTGGCAAAGCCGCCGGGGATTTACCGGCTCCTCAGAGCAGAACTCCCGCTGTACATCATAAACTCATCACGGGGACCAGCCCTGGGAGCTGTCCCGCATCTTTCTGGAGTGTGGGAATCGGGAGGTCAAAGCCTTCCCGTCTGGGAGCCCCTGCGTTAATTGCTGTTTGTGTTTATTTAATGAGGTGTGCAGCAGCCTCTAGCGGCGGACGGCGGCCACTTCGGCTCGCCCGGGGATGGCGATGCTGGCCTGAGGGGATGGCGATGCTCGACTGAGGGGATGGCGATGCTGGGCTGAGGGGATGGCGATGCTCGACTGAGGGGATGGCGATGCTCGACTGAGGGGATGGCGATGCTCGACTGAGGGGATGGCGATGCTCGACTGAGGGGATGGTGGCGGCTCTGCCTGTAGCCCTTCTCGCCCTGCCCACACACGCCAGGCTTCGCCTCCTTCCCGCCACTTTCCCGCCCTCACCACAGACCCGTCACCTTCACTACAACCCCCTCACCTTCCTCACTGAGCCATCACCTTCACCACAGACCCATCACCTTCCTCACTGAACCATCACCTTCACTACAGACCCATCACCTTCACCACTGACCCCTCACCTTCCTCACTGAGCCATCACCTTCACCACAGACCCATCACCTTCCTCACTGACCCATCACCTTCACCACAGACCCATCACCTTCCTCATAGACCTTCCACCTTCACCACAGACCATCCGCTTTCCCACCTTTGCCACAGACCCCTCACCTTCCCCACAGAGCCATCACCTTCACCACAGACCCTCCAACTTACCAGTTTTCCCACAGACTGTCCATTTTCTTCCCTTCTCCACTTTCCGCCTTCCCCACAGAC